>JAODAL010024159.1:0-61144 GCA_025379985.1 Phyllomedusa bahiana | reverse complement strand
ATTACAGATCCTTTTACTAGCAGTTCACTTTATTATGACCACCCGCAGATCAGACCGGGACAGCGGTATTAAAAAACCCAAAAACAACATCAAAGGCCAACGGCAGTCCAATCCCATAGAATATGTATCGACTTACCGGACTCGTGAGGCTGCAGTCCTCGATTTGATGTTATCGGGTTTTCACTCGCGGATCCTTCTCAGGTCTCGGGGGGCGGGATTGTCTAAGCCACGCCCCACGTTGGGCGCCAAAATTGTCGGGGTCGTAAAGCAACAAGGGGGTCTCCTGTTCCCCAAACTCCGGTACTCCAAAATCAATGTCTGAGTGCCGGGCCGGCCAGTGAAAGAAAGAGTCAGACACGTTGTTTGTTTCTTTCTTACCCATGCACTACTCCTATTTATTCAGCGCGGCCACAATATTTTTTGCGATTTTAAAAAAGGGGCGTGGGCGCATGGGGCCAGTGGGACAGTCCATAGGGAGGGGTTGAGCATAAAGTTCTTTATTGGTTAAAGTAGTTGCCGGGCAGATGAGTTTCTGGTTGTATCAGCCAATGCTTCTTGGGACTTTGTGTCGAAACTCAGTTGCTTGTCGCAGGATGTGTGTGTGGAATCGCTGTTATCTTGGTTCCCTCAATACTGCACAGTCATATCCTCAATTGGATATATGGATATCGTATGGTTTTATAAGAGGAAAGCTTGGTATTTTCTTATAAACAAACTTTAGCTTATTGATGCACACATGTACACATATTAGCATTAACCCTCACAATATCACTACATAATGACTGAATAACACTGCCATACTGTTCCAGAATATAAACCATTATACTACTAGCAATATTCCTACCATACAGTGACCCTATAGTGGTAGGTATCAATTGTACACAGACGCTCTGCAAACATATAAGTAATTACAATACAGTTATATCCAGGGACTCACAGGTGGCATCTTCTCTGGTGTTAGTCATTTGGTTTTGTTTTTCTTCTCCATCCACTCCAGACTCCAGATCACCATAACAACCATGCTACATCCCTGCAGAATTGAGCACACAAACATCTTAGACTATTCACTTATTTAGCACCTCCCTAGCTGTTACCTGCCTATGTACAAACTCCCCATAGGGTGATAGGTAGAGGTGAGGGAAGTATGGAGTGAAAGATGGAGGGAGGGAATTATAGAGTGTTAGGTCGGGTTGAATTTTGTGTTTGCACTAAGCATCATTACACAATGGTGAGGGAAGGGGCAGGAAAGGGGTATAGGTCAAAGCTTATACCCAAACTCTGCATCAATTATACTTGATCTAAGACATAGCTTCCATTCCCTTCAATAGATAAAAAATGGATAAACGCCACAAAGTCCCTTTAAATTCTTTACAATACGGCAACCTGTAGGATAAGCAATAGATATACACAGGCACAAGTAACACACAAATACTATATACTGTGGTGGACATAGAAAACTCCCGGTTTGATGACCAAGGAAACTCTTATCTTGATATCGGTTTCCAAACCTGGTACAAACCAAAGGTGAAGAAAGTTGCTCCAATACCTATCGTGGCACAATAATGTTGTTGAGCTAACACTCACTCTAAGACTTGCTCAACTGTCAGCAGGGTAATTACCCCAAAAGGAGCATCTCCACTTTAGTGGTTGCCCTAGAAAAACCTAATTTACAATAAAAAGCCACCAAACCACAAAAGGTCCAAAAAATCTTTTGTTAACCCAAAAAGAGAAAACAGTCCCAATACATTTCACCATTCGTAAACAAAAAAGAAAGGGTTCCTCAGGGCACAAATGTGTTTCCAGAGTATTTGTCGAAGTAATATCAGGGTACCTTCAGATAGACCCTATTCACAAAAAAGATGGACCACTAGTAGTGTAAGATGACACTCACTGGCACCGATGTAAGGCCACAGCTTACAGGCACAATGTCCTAGGGGGAGACCGAGGACCAACCCCCTGTAGATCGTGGTGCGACTGTGGCCTACACTCTGTCCCTTGCACCCCCAGAAGATCAGTCGCAGCTATGACCTTCAGAGGCGCAGGGGATGGAATTTAGTACTAACGTGTTCAGTAGTGTTCCATCCTTTGGACTACATCAGATTCATTGGACTTCGTCGGACCAGTGTTGGTTCGTGTCTGGGAGAGGTTTTTTTTAAATACATAGCGTTATTTCTGTTTTTCCTGTTATTTCCTCTCCATTACTATTTCTGGGGCTTGGTGTCAGCCCAACAGTGTTTTTTTATCTCTACAAGGCAGACACTAAACCTTGTTACTATAATAACAGTACCCAAAGCACCCGGAATACTTTGAAGAGCCTTGTTACGGTTAGAAAGTCAACCCTGTAATATGATGGTCCGCTTCTGGGGTGACTGCTGGCTGGTATTTTTAGGGTGAAAAAAGACCAATATTCATGGACCTTCCCATCTTGCATCTATTATAAGCCTAAAAAAAAAAAAAAAAAAACCACAAGGGCCCCTCTTCCCATTTTTCATAACCTTGTAATGATACTGCAGGTGTGGTGCATCGGTGCTCCATAATAGACACAGTTTCTCTGGGACTACTTCTGGCTTTAATCATGGTACTCCGATTTTGAATGTCAATTAGGCAAGGCATATGTCTTTGTGGTAAAACTCCGAACCCCTCTCTCTGGACTCTTGACATTTCTCACAACTCCCTTCTTGCTCCAAACCAAGTCCAGCTGTGCAAGGTACTGGCACTGGCGCTGACCCCCATCCCAGCTGTGCACGGTGCTGGCGCCTGGCGACACAGGACATACTCTTACAACACACACTGAGGTCTCTAGACTCGTCGGGCAATCAGTGACGTCAGAGGAGCATTTTATGACGCTTTCCTGGCTCCACTGACTTGAGAGCAGTTGACTCCGACTATTAGACCTGCCAGAGTTGGCAAGTATGCAAACCCAGGTCCCAAGATTGCACAAACAGTGAAATGAACAGTGCAGTTCCGGGGATTCAAGGCATAGGTCCTGGATTTTCGGGACATACTTTCACCTGCCCAGGACCTCAAGACGGCCCCTGGAATCGAGGACTGTCCTGCAGGATCCAGGATGAGTGGGAGGTATGCATCAGGTCAGCCCCTAGCTGTAGTCTCCATACATTCAGGGTAACAGGCTCCATTCACACTGATTATGAGGAGCTCATGCAGCCAGGTGGAAGGAGTCATGATGGAGGCAGCACTTCTCCAAATGCACAGTGGAAAAAAGCAAAAACAAATGTGCCCAAATTAGGTTTTTGCAGCCACAATAATAGGCTTGCTATGTAATTGGTTGGGTTTCAATATTCCAGACCATAATTAGAAAATAAACAAGCTTGGAACACAAGAAAAAGTTGCAAAATCGTATTTTATTTTGATTCAAAGCACCGCTGTCATAAAAATCAAAGCTATGAAGCAAAAACAAAATAATCAAGCTGCAATGATACCAATGCCTGGTCAATAACAAGGGTACTAGAGAGTCGTCTCATTCTCATTAAACATTGAACTTCTGCCTCTCTCAGTTGATTGGTTATAGGGTGTATCCAAATATAAGGGGTAGTGACCCAGTGGAGGCCCATCTACTAATGGACTACAACTACCAGCATGTTCTTACCAGCTCCAGAGAAGCCCTGGATTTCTCAACCCTCTTGTTGATAGGCCATGTTAACATTCAGGAGAATCTGTTGGAGTGAGGAACCTCAACTCAGGATTGAAGAACCTGCAACATGACTTCGAAGCTACTGGTTATGAGGGAGCTCTTGGCTGAGATTTGTGGCTTGAGACCTTTACGCCTGCTATGTGCAAATGACCATTCTCTTACAGGATGAAGACCATTTCCATAACAGTAAAGGTCCTAAGCTTCAGTTCTCCACTGCCAGGGAGTAGTCCATCCTCATGAGGTTCCTCACCACAGATCCTCCTCAACCAATTGGACCCACTCCCCAATAATCTATATCTGTTAAATGAGAGTGATGATTGGAGAATCACAGCACACTTAGAGGACACGTATCATTGCCACACTATTAAAAATAATAACTTTATTGAATATAGAAGCTAAATCAATTTTAAAATAAATTAGTATTCATTTTATACTGGATATAATATATTACACCTTCTGGTTTAAGGACGTTCCAGCTCGGTAACAGGTGGGAGATCTCTGTTGTGTCTTCTTTCCTAGTTTTCTATGAGGAAAAAACACTTAATAAATAAAATTATCTAACAATATATGACATTGTTAAACAGAAAAATAGATACGTAGATAGATAATTAGATAGTGAAGAGGGAGACATCAAGGAAATAGGTGATCTCTTAGGTATAAATTACATATTATCTGTATTCTGCAGGTCGGCGCCATATTCTGCGACCAATAACTTTTTTGTTTTTACACCAATAGGTTCATATTCTGAGGGCTGAAGTCTAGTTTTTATTGATAACATTTTGGGATACATTCAACTTCTTGATCCTTTGGCCAAGATAAGGCCAAGATAAGGAGGAAGCCCAACCATCACCAAACAAGACACAGAAGTACAAGGAGATACAGCACAAGGAGGTCTGAGTAGACCGCCCAGCAGAATCGCTACCCTAGAAGCATAGAGCTATGAGGTAGAAAGAGGAATAAACTGCCAGAGGAGTTGTATGGAGAATTGCAAGAGAAGCTGTCTACCTGTATGAACTGTTTTAACCTACTGAGAACTCCAGTGAGTAAAGCCTGAAGATCCCAAAACTGAGAGTCTCTGTGCTTCTTCCTGCATTGGTTCACTACATCTCCCAGCATACCCACACTGGTGGGCCTGACATCTGTCCACCTGCCTGGCACCTGCACCCATCACCACCTACCTCCTCCTTTACACTGTTACAACCGGACCAAAGCCCTAGTGAGAACTTGTGGGCCATACTTAAATGGGAGATTTACAGTGAAGGGAAACAGTCCACCTCTGTGATCAGAGTCTGGGAGGTTGTGGCTGCTGCACCAGAAGTTGATCTTCACCAGATTAAGAAACTGACAGGCTCTATGGATGGAAGATTTATGACGGTTATTGAAAAGAGGGGAGGCCATAGTGGTCGCTGATGGGTTGTTGTTTTTTTTAGAAATGTTTATAAATTTTGTGTTATTTGTTTATTATTCTCATTTTAAGGCTATGTTCACACGGTGTAATTGTGGGGCGTAATTACGCCCCGCAATAACGCCGGAGTTCGGGAGCTCGCGCGAGGGGGGCCGGCAGCCCGCTGGCCCAATAGACATGCATTATTCTCAGCGCATATACACAGTGAATAATTGACATGTCATTTCTCTCCCCGCTCGCCGTATTGTGCGAGCAGGGAGAGGAGACGTAGTCCATAGTTTTCTATGAGAACTGTGGATTACCGTAATGACTGGGACGCATCTCGCCCCGTATTTAGCGCAGTACGGCATGATATACGGGGCGAGATACGTCCCAGTTTAAGCCGAAAATTTTTGGTTTTCATTTAGTTGCATAACAGTTCTACACGCTAAGGCCTGGTTCATATCTGCGCAGGATGTTCAGTTTGGAACCTCCATCCCAGAGGTGGAAAATTTACCCCATGGGGTCCATTCACTGCGGACAAACATGGCGCCCGACTGTTCCTATTAATTACAATGGGCTTGTCGGGTTACTACCGTGGTGTCCGTGGTTGAGACAGAAAAAATAGCGCAGGCTGCATTGTGCTAGACTTGAGCATTAGATGCTCCACAACTACTGTGTTTTACAAAATAAGGGACACAACGCAGGAAACAGCACATCTACCACTACCATGTGCTGTCCTTAGCAAGGGCTGCATAACCTAGGCGACAGGTTCCCTTCAAATATTCAGGTTTGAGGTTTATTATCATTTTGGATTCACCAACAGCGCTGTACTTGTTCAATAATAAATGAATCCTCAACCTGTCTAATAATTGTGTGCACACTGTATATTGCTTCACCACATCTAAACGGGAAAATGTAGCATGCTGCACACTAATAGTCTTCATTAAAAAATGTTACTATTTTGTGTATGCAGCTCCTGTGCAGACCTACCATATGTGTATCCATGATAGCCAACTACAAACCAGTTCTATGTAATGTGAACCTGCGCACTCCCCCTGGTTAACATGAATTGAAGGAAAGGTGGCAGAGAGCATGTCTGCTAGATTGACGTATGCATGGTTTTGCTCATAGTCTATTACATTGAAGACATATTTACCTGCCTTGGAGCTGTAGACACAAAAGAGTAGGAAATTTTAAGTGTCAATTTGCAAATTTATTTAATTTCTCTTTTCAGATGTAAAGAAAAAGTGAAAAAAGGTTGAAAAAATGCCCAAGTCTTTAAAATTTATATCTTTTTCATAAGAATGAAAAAACCCCCCTTGTGAAAGGGGAAGTAACGAGAAAAAAATGGCCGCCTCCATTTGTGTTAAAAAACCAAAATAAAACCCCACTTTCCATAAAAGAAAAGATCAGATAGATTTCCGCTATCACCTCCCAAAACTTTCCCAACATTTTTAAAACCCTGTTTTTGTTTTTTTCCTGCAAATCTTCTTCCTATTATCCCAACAAACTTGGGGCTTCCTTTGCCGGGTAACCTGCTTTCGGCAAAAACCAGCGTCTATTCGCTGCTTTTCTCTTTCCCATAATCCCAAAAAACTTTTTGGGGATCTTGCTCTGCATTCCTCTTTCCCTATTATTCCCCGTCAAACGGGGGCTTCCTTTGCCGGGCAATCCGTTTTCCCAAAACCGAGTCTAGGGCGTGCTTTTTCCTCTTTCCCATAATGCCTAAAATTTGTTGGGATCTTGCTCTGCTTCCTCTTTCCTTTTATTCGTCAAATTTTGGGCTTCCTTTCCCGGGGAAACCCTGCTTTCCACAAACCAAGTCTATGGCTGCGCATTCCTTTTCCCATAATCCAAAAAATTGTTGGGATCTTGCCTGCTTTCCCCTCTTTCCTTTATTCCGTAAAAATTTGGCTTCCTTTGGGGGGCAATCCTTTCGCAAAACCCGGTCTAGGTCGCTGCACCCTTTTTCCCAAAAATCCCCCTAAAAACTTTTTTGGGATTTTGGGCCGCTTTTCCTCTTTCCCTTTAAAGTCAAATTGGGCTTCCTTTCCGGGCGAACCTCATTCCATTAAAAAATCTTCAGCCTGGGGTGATGCCTCCTAAAAATAAAAGGCAACAAAAAAAAAAAAAATTTAGTTCCATAATTTTCTAAAACCAAAACATTTTTAAATACGGGTGGGTTAAAACAGTCAGACTATTGCCCCCGCCACGTTTTTTTTTTTTACTCTACAGATATTAGAGCATCTCAAAGTATAGCAAGGGCACACCCATTGGGGGCCAACCATGTGTACCATGGGGGCTTGAAAGAAGGCCCTGTTGTGCTGAGCTTCACCATCTGGGCTTTACTCCTTTTGTTTTCCCCAATGGCTACAGGATTGAAAAAGGATGATTAAAATTGCCCCAAGAGCCTAGAAATCAAGGAGAGGAAAAACCGGGCCCACAAGGGGGCCCCCGTCTGTTTTGTGGGCCCCTCTAACTCCCGAGTACACTTTTGACTGCAGTAAGGGATTAAAGAAAAAAGAGGCTTTGAGAGGGTAAAAGGTTTTGTAGGCAGTGAAAGAGCTGCCCAAAAAAGGGAAAACAAGGGATCCAATTTAAATTGCTGACTTCAGATAGGGGGAGTTTTTTGTATTATTGCAGTCATCCCCAAAATTTTTTTATTCCAGGGCACAGACAACCAAAGAGTTCAAATACTATTAGAGGCCGGGCAGATACGTTTTTAGCCCAACAAAAAAAACTAATACAGAAGGAGAGAGCCCCTCCCCATGAGCGCTGCCCAATTACAAAGGGGGAAAGAAAGGGGGGGGTTGGGATTTTTGTTTTATTTGGAAGGGGCAGCGGGTTATTGTAGGGTAAAGGGCCCCCTGAAGGGGGGGTTTTAAAAGCTTTTTGAAGCGGGTGAAAGGGGAGGAGAGTCTGGTTGTTGGGGCAGTAAATTTCCCCGAGTTGGGGGAAAGCACGGGAGAAGCCTTGGAACGGTTTGGGAGCTCCAGGAAGACCCGGAAAAAAGGGTCTTGAGAAGCGGACATTGGTAGGGTAAGTATTGGGTTTGGGGCGAGTGTATGGGGGAACGGGGGAGAAGGTTGGGGACCTTTGTTTCCCCATGGTTAGTAACTTCCTGAATTTGCGGGCGTGGATCCATGAAGGGACGGCAAAGGAAGAGGACAGCGAGGAGGGGGGGTCGGGCGGGCAGCAGATTTGAGGAGGAAAGGGAAGAGAGCTGACAGGGGCCACACGGGGATTTTTACAGTTCAGGTGGGAGAAGATGAGGCATGCAAACAATTTTGCGATTAAAGACAAGAGGGATTCAGGAAATTTTTTTTATGGGGGAGGCGTCAGGGGTGGCAGGGCTTAAATGTGCGGTTGGAAATAAAGTGCTTATGCAGGGTAGTGTACGGTAACTACAAGATTTAAAAATGTTTTAATAATGTTTTTTAAAAAGCACAGTTTTGTCTATTTGCACTAAGAATGTTCAGAAATTTATCCCTATTTCACCCTGTGTTTAGCCGAACTTAAACTTTCCTGAAAATTGTGTTAGCCCCCTGCTGTTTTGCAAAAAAGAAACCCAAACTGCAGTCACTCAAAGCTTTGGCGGGAAAAAACCCAGGCAACACAAGGGGGGGGGTAGTTTGGGGGGGTTTTTAAAAGTTCAGGAAAAAATTAGTTTCTGGTCTCTCCGGGAGAGCTATTTTTCTCTCCAGGGGGAGTATTTCTCCACTGATACCACTTCGGGGTTTTTGGTGTCTTCATCTGAAGTTGTCAATACCCTCCTCATGCACCCTGACAGGCGTGCTTCCTCGTTCAGACAGCTTTAACCTTTTTTCCCGGGGCCGCATGGGATGGAAAAAGAGAGAGTTAGCTGCTATGCGGGGGACTTTTTTTTGGAACATCACTCTGCCTTTGTCTACTGAGGGCTGCCACCAAAGGAAGTGTGCTGAAAATTTAAAAGGCTATCACTTCCTGTGTTTTCCCCATCTTTCCTGGTAAAGTAAAGATTAAGTGATTAAAACACCCTAGTCCCTTTTTCCCCCTCCCGTTATCTCTGAGTAAAAGGGCACCTGCATAAATCACGAGGCATTTTGGGGGAAAAGTCCCCGAGGGAACAACCACCCCCATCATCCTAAGTGCCCCCCCTTTTCACTGGTGCCGGGGGGAGAACCCATAAGGGCGCATTTTGTAAAGGTGTTAGTCCCCGTGACCAGAGGGAGCCTCTCGTGGCTACCTCTGCTTAAAGCCCTCTCCTAACCCCCCTTTCGGGCCCCAGGACACCCAAAAAATGGTCACAACAAGATAGCTTCGAGTGCCCTGAACAAAGGTGCCACAACATTCTGCCACTTGACAAAAAAAGAAGAAAAGCCTCCTATCATTTTATTCGACAGTTTTGGGACTGGAGTATTTAAAGAAGAATTTTTTTGCCCCCAAGGGTGGATTGAAGTTTTAAGTCTTTCCCGCATATAAACGCAATGAAACCACAACCCATCTGTAATTTTTGGATTCGTGGGGCCCAGGGGATTTGTGAATCTTTTTCCCCCCCAAGCAAAATGGCCCAGAAAGAGAGGAGTGGTGTTAAGTAGTGAGGAGTAGTCATTTTTCCCTTATGCCTAAAAGGGTTCCATTGTTATGCTCCACTTGTTTGCAAGGAAAATTGGGCAGCAGCAAGTTTGGCATGGAAAGTGGTACTACGTTATCATTGATTTTGTTTTTCCCCCAGTTTTAAACCCATTTTGAAGAAAACCCTATTTTTGGGGGAGGGGGCCCTGAGTTTCAGGGTGGGAGACTCTTTTTTTAAAAAAAGAGCCGCCGGCCCACTACCAAGGGATCCCCCCCCCCAACCCAAAACCTAACTTTTAGTACCCCCCTTTTCAAATTTCCCCCCCTCCTAAAGGCCCCGAAATAAAACGGAAATGGTGAATAAAACGGCTTTAAAAGCTTTTCTATGGGGGGACCCCCCCTTTAGGTTACACCCCCCTTCCCAACCTTGAAGGTTTTAAAATTGGAAAACCGGGGAAGATTTTTGGGGATGTAGGGAATTTATGTGTTAAAAATCCCCCATTTTTCCCAAAAAACCCCAAAGGTTGTACAATTTTTTAATTTTCGGTTACCTTCACAAAAAATACCCCGAACCCCAAAGAAGGTGCAAATGTGGACCCCGAAGAAACCCCCCTTGGTCCCGCCAAAGGTTGGAACAAAAAAGGGGTGGAATGGAGAGTTCCCTTTAGTTTTGTCCTTGGGGGAAAGGGTTTTCCCCGCAGAAGTTGCCGTAGGGAGGAAAAAAAGTTTAATTTACAAAGACGGGGTGGGCAAAAGAAAGAAAAAAAGGGGGCCCAGGGGATAGCCATCGGGGCCCTTTTCCGTCCTCCAAGGATGGGAGGGGGGTTTTGGTTTCCCCCCAAAAATAAAACAGCCCCAAAAACCCCGATTGTTTCGGGGGCATTTCCCCTGTGTGCCCCCAAAAATTGTCATTGGGTCCACCCAAGGGGCCCCTGTTTAAAACTGGGTTTTTGGGGGTGCATGGGGCAAAAAATTTCTGCAAAATCCTTTTTTGCCCCAAATTTTTTTCGCCCCCCAATAAAAAGTGGCCGTGGGGCAGCCCTGCAAAGGGTATCCCTTTGGCCTTTATGAAGGTCCCCCTTTAAAACCAAAAAAGTTCTCCCGTGAGGAGTGTAAAGGCCCCCAATCCCCGCCACCCAATCAACCGGCCACAGGTTTTTTTTTTTTTGTTTTTTTTCCTAATTAGGTTCACAACAAAAATGTTTCACTTTGTCAAACAACGGGGGTAAAATTTGGTTCTAATAAAACCATTTTTCCCCAAAAACCCCTTATTTCCATCCCTCCCTTTCCCCCTTACACGTGCCTTCCCCCCTTCCCCTACCTTCCCCTTTTCTCCCCCCTTTCCTTTATCCCCCCCCAAGCCGTTTGGGCTGAGGGAGTGCTTACCCCCCAGCAGGTCCCTGGGGGGGTCCCTTTGGGGAAATTTTGTTTAAATCCTAAGGTTAAGGGCTTTAATTTTTGAAGTTTTGGCCCCCACTGGGGCTAAAAGCCCCTGGATAAGTGGGGGGCCAATTTTTTTCCCCTTTTTTTTTCAATCGAAATTTCCTTCCCTCCCCCCCCCCTCCTACCCTTTTGTTCCCAAAAAAGGTGGTTAAAAAAACCCACTATGTTTTCCCCGGAATCCCTTGAAAACCACCCCCCAAAAGTATTTAGTACCAAAACCCCAAATTTTGGGCCCATCCCCAAAAAATTATTTTATTACAAATAGGCCCAAAAAATAAAATTTCAAAGCACCCCCGAAAAGAATGCCCAGCCAAAATAAATTTTCCCTTAAAAAAAAAATTTTTAACACAAAAACCCCCAAATGAAATTTTTTCCCCCCCCTTACCCAAAATTAAAAACACTGTAAAGAATAAAAAAACCCCCATACCCAAATTTTTATTCCACCTCGAAAGGTTTTCAAATTTAATAAGTACCAAGAAATTTAAAAAAACCCCGAAACCCTAGAAAAATTAATATATGTAACCCCGTTAAATTTTTTAATGAAAAAGGGTTATAATTTAATTAAAGGTTTTTTAAACCCTTCAAAATTTTGTTTTTTTGTACCCAGAGAAAAAAAAATTTCCCAGAAAATTTTTTTCATATTAAAAAAACACAGCCAACACCATAGGGGGGGTTCAATTTAATTTTTTTGTGCATGTTTTCTTTTGTTGGGCGCAAAAGCAGAAAACCCCCAGGAAAAGACCCCCCAGCCCGGGCAAATTTTGTTTTCCCCTTCTTTAAAACAAAACCCCCAAAAAAACCCCCCCCACATGCGCAAAAAATTTGTTTCAGTGACCAAGCTTGTTTTAAGGGGGTAAGAAACATTTTTCCCGCATTGGGTGGTTTAAGGCAGTCCACCCGAACGAAATTGATTCAATTCTTTCCACCGTACCTTTGATATTTTTAAACCCCTTACGGGGAATGGGGGCCCATATAGGGGGTTTTGAAAAGGGGGGCGTCCCCCCTAAAATAGGGGGGGCCCCCCCCAAAAATTTTTTCCCCTATTTTTAAAAGACCATAAAATGGTGGGGCAAATTGTACATTTTTCTTTAAATTCGGGGGCCAAATTTTCCCCCCCCAAAACACACCCGGGAATTTTCCCCTCCCCTTTCCCGTTCCTCTGGGGTTTTTGGCTTCGGAGGGCCCCTTTTTTATTTCTGACAAAAGGGGTGTTACAGGGGGGGAAAAAAAGAAACAGTTGGGATGGAGCGGTTCTGAGGGAAATCCCCCCAAAAAGCCCTGTTCATCTACGACTATCCGGGGGTCACCGCCCCTAGGCACGTTTTTAAAAATGGTTTTAATTCCCCCCTTTCCTTTAAAACTCCCCAAACCCCTTTTTTCCCCTTTCATTTTTTTTTATTTTAATGGAAAAATGGGAAAAGGGTGCACACCGGTGGGGGGACCATCCCTTTGAAAACCCCCCCCAAATACACCAGCCGGGAAATTTTTTTTTTAATGTTCTGGACCGTCGTGGCTTTGCAGTTTCCTTCCCCGTAGGCTTTCAGAAAATTTTCCCCCCCCGGGGAAATTTTAAAAAGAAAATGCCCCCGATGGCATCTAAAAGAAAAAATTTTTTAAGGGGTTTTTATGCTTTAATTTTGGGGGTCCCCCCATTTTCGGGGTGACAGGGGTTATGCATGCCCACTTTCTTTCCTTTAAATTTTTTTTTTGTTTTTTTTTAGAAAATTTTTTTTAATTTTAGGGTTTTAAAGGGGGTCAAAAGGGGTTTTTGGGAAGCCCCTTTAAAAAGTTTTTTTAAAAATCTGAAGGTTTTAAAAAATTTTGCCCACTGGGTTTTAGTTTAGTTTGTCGCTAAAAAAATTTTAATGGTAAAAAAGTCAGGTTTTTTGGATGGAAGCTTGTTTTGGGGATGTTTAAATTTTTTTGTTTTGCCGGATGGGGTTCCCCCCGGTTCGGGGTAAATTTTTTTAGGCAGTTTCCCTCCCCGACAAAAAAGTCAATTTTTCCGTTTTTGTTTTTAATATGAAATTTTTTTTTTCCCCTTTTTCTTTTAAAATTGGTTAACGATTTTTTTTTGTGTTTTTTTACTGGTTGATTTTGGAAAATTTTTTTAAAAACCCCCCGGGGAAAAATTTACGCGGGGTATTAAAAAAAAAGTTTTTGGGTTTTTTTTTTGGGGGTTTTTTGGCATTTTTTCTCATTTTTGAAAAAAAGGAGCCCCCGTTCCCCTTAATGGGGTTACCTTTCAAAACATAAATGTCATTTTTTTTTTTTTCCTTTTTAATAAAGTCTTGCTTTACCACAAAGATTTTTGCGAAATTCATATTTTTTTGCTAAAAAAAATTTTATTTTGGTTTTGGCGAGAATCCATTTTTTTGCGTATTTTGGTGCTAAAATCCTTTCTTAAATATTTGCGCTAATAAGTTTTTTCGTTCTGACGGCAAAAATATTTTTTTTAGGATTTTGGCCCTTAAAAAATTTTTTTAAGATTTTGGCGCTAAAAAAAGTTATCCGTTCTGGGCGCGGGGGGTTTTTTTTTTTTGTTTTTGGGAAAATTTTTTTGCGGTTTTGGTTTTTTTTTTTTTTTGGCCGCTTAAAGTGATCTCGCGGGGGTTTTGGCGCCCAAAAAATAGTTTTTTCGGTTTCTGCAGAAAATCATTTTTTGATGGATTTTTGGGCTAAAAATCCGTTTTCTTTACAAATTTTTGGGGCTAATAAAGTTTTCTAGCTTTTTATGCAAAAAAATCCCTTTTTTACGGATTTCGGGGGCCCCGATTCCGGTTTTTTTTTCGGATTTTGTGCTAAATCGTTCTTTACAGATTTTGCCGCTAATAAAGTGATCTCACTTCTGACATAAAAATTGTTTTTTTTTTCGGAAAATTTTGGGGTAAAAAAAAGTTATCTTGCTGTTGGAAAAAATAATGGGGTTTTTGTGGTTTTGGTGCAAAAATTTGGTGCAAAAAATTTTAAAAAAGTATAGCACACAGCAGCTCAAAGGCAATTTTTCTCACAAGGCTCAGTGATCAAAGGAAATGCTATTTAAAATGTTAAATCCACCTGTAGGGTGTAGTTTAATCCAATGGCCTATGTTTGTGCAAATTAAAGAGCAGCAGTAGTTTGTTAAAATGATGTAAATGTGTACAATTTTTTGTGTTTTGGTACATATGGACAGACTATTTATGAGGTTTTGTAGTAATTCGTTTTCATTGTTTTTGTCCTGGGGTGACAGGCTTATGGTTATTATAGGTAGATCGTAAATGTATGGGGCGGGCCCGGGGGCAGTTAAAAAGTATAGGGAGGAAGGGAAACTAAGGTAGGGTGGGGGGAAATTTGCAAGGCCAGTATTTTAAGGGTTGTATGGTTGAAACTTTGGGTAATTGTTGTCATTCCCAGGGCCCGGAATTAATTGGGCGGTATGTGTCACTATTGGAGGGTTATGCAATGGGCACTAATTTATCGGAAGTTGGTAAGAAAAGAAGCTTTTTATTTTTTTAAGCCCCTATTTTATAGGGTTTATTGTATAAATATGTGTTTGATGTGGATGTTTACACACCGTTTTTATAGGTTAATTATTGTACTACTTGTACTATTTTTGGATGTACCTATTATATGATGCAGTTTTTTAAATTTTGGGGGATGTATGTGTACTATATGTATGTTTGTGGATCTATTGGCAGTATTTTATAGGTGATTTATTGTATTATATGTATGTTGTGTGGATGCCATGGCAGTATTTTATAGGGGGAATGTGTGTATATATGTATTTTGTGTGGACCCCTATGGCAGTATTTGATGGGTTGATGTATGTTCCCTATATGTTGTTGTTGTGGGACCTAAGGCAGTATTTTATAGGTGATGTATGTATTATGTATGTTGTGTGGACCTCTATGGCAGTATTTTATGGGTGTTGTATGTGTTACTTATGTATGTTGTGGGGGAGCTATGGCAGTATTTTTTTAGGTGATGTTGTGTATACTTTTAGTATGTTGTGTGGATGCTTATGGCGTATTTTATAGGTGATGTTGTGTACTATATGTATGTTGTGTGGATGCTATGGCAGTCTTTTATAGGGTGTGTATGTGTTACTTTTATGTATGTTGTGTGGATGTTTATGGCAGTATTTTATAGGTGATGTATGTGTACTATATGTATGTTGTGTGGATGCTATGGCAGTATTTATAGGTGATGTATGTGTATTTATATGTATGTTGTTTTGGACACTATGGCAGTATTTTATGGGGTGATGTATGTGAAATATTTTGTATGTTGTTGTGGATGTATGGCAGTATTTTATAGGTGATGTATGTGTACTATATGTATGTTGTGTGGATGCTATGGCAGTATTTTATAGGTGATGTATGTGTACTATATGTTTTTTTGTGTGGTTGCTATAGCAGTATTTTATAGGTGATGTATGTGTACTATATCTATGTTGTGTGGATGCTATGGCAGTATTTTATAGGTGATGTATGTACTATATGTATGTTGTGTGGATGCTATGACAGTAATTTATAGGTGATGAATGTTTACTATATGTATGTTGTATGGACGCTATGGAAGTAGTTTATAGGTGATGTATGTGTACTATATGTATGATATATGAATGCTATAGCAGTATTTTGTAGGTCATGTATGTGTACTATATGTATGTTGTGTGGACGCTATGGCACTATATTATAGGTGATGTATGTGTACTATATGTATGTTGTGTGTATGCTATGGCAGTAGTTTGTAGGTGATGTATGTGTACTATATGTATGTTGTGTGTACACTATGGCAGTATATTATAGGTGATGTATGTGTACTATATGTATGTTGTGTGTACACTATGGCAGTATATTATAGGTGATGTTTATGTACTATATGTATGTTGTGTACATGCTACGTCAGTATATTATAGGTGATGTATGTGTACTATATGTATGTTGTGTGGATGCTATGGCAGTATTTTATAGGTGATGTATGTGTACTATATGTATGTTGTGTGGATGCTATGGCAGTATTTTATAGGTGATGTATGTGTACTATATGTATGTTGTGTATATGCTATGGCAATATTTTATAGGAAATGTATGTGTACTATATGTATGCTGTGTATATGCTATGGCAGTATTTTATAGGTGATTTATGTGTACTATATGTATGTTGTGGGGATGCTACGGCAGTATTTTATAGGGTGTTTGTATGTGTACTATATGTATTTTTGTGTGGATGTTTTATGGCAGTATTTTATAGTTGAGGTGTGTGTACTATATGTATGTTGTGTGGATGCTATGGCAGTATTTTATAGGTGATGTATGTGTACTATATGTTTTGTTGTGTGGATGTATGGCAGTATTTTATAGGTAAATGTATGTGTACTATATGTATGTTGGGGTGGATGCTATGGCAGTATTTTATATTTGATGTATGTACTATATGTATGTTGTGTGGATGCTATGGCAGTATTTTATAGGTGATGTATGTACTATATGTATGCTGTGTGGACACTATGGCAGTATTTTATAGTTGATGTATGTGTACTATATGTATGTTTTTGTGGACGCTTATGGCAGTATTTTATAGGGGGATGTATGTGTACTTTTACGTATGTTGTGTGGATGCTATGGCGTATTTTATAGGTGATGTATGTGTACTTATGTATTTTTTGTGTGGATTGCTTTGGCAGTATTTATAGGTGTTGTATGGGTACTATAGGGTATGTTGTGGGGGATGGCTATGGCAGTATTTTATAGGTGATGTATGTGTACTATTTTGTATGTTGTGGTGGATGCTATGGCAGTATTTTATAGGTGATGTAGGGTGTACTATAGGGTATGTTGTGTGGACGCTATGGAGTATTTTATAGGTGATGTATGTGTACTATATGTATGTTGTGGGGGTTTTGCTATGCCAGTATTTTATAGGGGATTTTATGTGTACTTTATTTTATGTTGTGTGGACGCTATGGCAGTATTTTATAGGTGATGTATGTGTACTATATTTATGCTGTGTGACTTCTATGGCAGTATTTATAGGTGATGTCTATATTATATGTATGTTGTGTGGACGCTATGGCAGTATTTTATAGGTGATGTATGTGTACTATATGTATGTTGTGTGGACACTAAGGCAGTATTGTATAGGTGATGTATGTGTACTATATGTATGTTGTGTGGATGCTATGGCAGTATTTTATAGGTGATGTGTGTACTATATACATGTTGTGTGGTTGCTACGGCAGTATTTTACAGGTTATGTATGTGTATTATATGTGTGTTGTGTGGATGCTATGGCAGTATTTTATAGGTGATGTATGTAATATATGTACATTGGGTGGATGCTATGGCAGTATTATATAGGTGATGTATATATTATACGTATGTTGTGTGGATGCTCTGGCAGTATTTTATAGGTGATGTATGTGTACTATATGTATGTTATGTGGACACTATGGCAGTATTTTATAGGTGATGTTTATGTACTATATGTATGTTGTGTGGACGCTATGGAAGTATTTTATAGGTGATGTATGTGTACTATATTTATGCTGTGTGAACGCTATGGCAGTATTTTATAGGGGATGTATGTGTATTATAGGTATGTTGTGTGGATGCTATGGCAGTATTTTATAGGTGATGTATGTGTACTATATGTATGTTGTGTGGACACTATGGCAGTATTTTATAGGTGATGTATGTACTATATGTATGTTGTGTGGATGCTATGCCAGTATTTTATAGGTGATGTATGTGTACTATATGTATGCTGTGTGGACGCTATGGTAGTATTTTATAGGGGATGTATGTGTACTATATGTATGTTGTGTGGATGCTATGGCAGTATTTTATAGGTGATGTATGTGTATTATAGGTATGTTGTGTGGATGCTATGGCAGTATTTTATAGGTGATGTGTTTTAAATATATGTATGTTGTGTGGACAACTATGGCGGTATTTTTATAGGTGATGTATGTACAAATATGTATGTTTTGTGGTTTGCTATGCCAGTATTTTATAGGTGATGTATGTGTACTATATGTATGCTGTGTGGACCCCTATGGTTAGTATTTTATAGGGGATGTATGTGTACTATATGTCTGTTGTGTGGATGCTATGGCAGTATTTTATAGGTGATGTATGTGTATTATAGGTATGTTGTGTGGATGCTATGGCAGTATTTTAAAGGTGATGTGTGTACTATATGTATGTTGTGTGGACACTATGGCAGTATTTTATAGGTGATGTATGTGTACTATATGTATGTTGTGTGGAGGTTTTGGCAGTATTTTATAGGTGATGTATGTATACTATATGTATGTTATGTGGGTGCTATGGCAGTATTTTATAGGTGATGTATGTGTACTATACTTTTTAGCCACTTTAATAAAAAATATGAAAGCATGAGAATACCATAAGTCGTTACAGCAAATTTATCACATTTGTAAACCTTATTCCTAAATATGAAACTGTCAGTAAATGTTTAGAAATGTGGTTTTCTTTAGTACAGTTTATTTTTCTTTTGAGCATTGCTGTGTTGATAAGTAGGCCATCGTTACTGCGGTTTAAAATGGGACGTTATTTGTCAGTCCGTAATTCGCGCCGTACTGCGCGAATTAACGGCTGTGAACTGAAATAGTCCCCAGTTATTATGGTAATCCACAGTTTCTACAGAGAATATGGATTGCGTACTCCTACTTGCTCGGCGAATCGGTCGGGGGGAGGTGATAAGTTTGACATTGTGCAATTACTAGCGGCGTATTAAGCGCCGCTTAATTATGAAAGTCTATGGGCGGCGAGGTGCCGGCCCCTGTACTGTCCCGCTCCGCCCCCGGCCACACGGCGTAATTGCGAGAAGTGATTACGCCCTGCAAATAAGCCGTGTGAACATTGCCTAATAATGTTAGTACGGCAACTTCTCAAATTGTATCCAGTGTCATGATGTAAATGTAAGACTGACTTGCGGTACACTACAATAGAAAACATTTTTACTGAAAACAATTGCCAATCTACTTTAACTATGCAAATATATTTACTTGTTGTCTTGGGATTGTCTTTGGATTTGTTAATTACACAATAACTCAACATAGCATTGACAGATTATACCGAATAACATGGAATAATATTGTTAAAAAAGTCATTCAAAAGTGTAAAACAGTTGCTGCCTACACTCATTGCCTGCAATAAACTCATTAGCAAGAGACTTGATATCCAGGTGATTAATGTACTCAAAGGCGAAAAAAGTTATTCCTTCGCCTCCTATTATTTCTGTGCCATCTTGGGGGGGGACTGAGTTAGATAGCAGGCCTCAAATGTCTCAGTGCAGAGTGAGAGCCAGGCTGATTGGTTTTTAGAGACAGGGTTTCAGCTGGGGTGCATACACAATTCAGAACGCATTGCTCACAGTCCAGCACACTCTGTATTCTGGGGCAGTGTAGCGTATCTTTCCTCCCCTTGTATTTTCCCACTTGCCCTATTGCTCAGCCCTATCAGAGTAGGAAGCTCTGCCTCACTAAATGGAATCATGTGCCCTTCCTCCCCAGTCTGTAGTGGGAGGAAGGGAAGTTTGCCAACTACACCAGACTTACAGGTATGACAGGTAAGGAGGGGACAGGGGTGCTTGGCATTTTGTGTGCATGTGAATAGGGTATGTACTGTATATGTGAGATGTGTATATATTGCAAGGTGGCAACAACAGGCAGGGTACATCATGGTGTATATATCCCAGCCAGAGTCCTGGCATGCACCTTCAGAAGCCCAGGACACATGCACTATGGGTAAGGGGAGCCTGGTGGAAATGAAAGGCCAATATTAGACAGGTTGTTCGGCCAGTTCAGGGCTGTCGGACATTCGTTTTTAGTATGTTTAGTATGGCTTCCAGCCATTCCCAAATTGGCCTTTCATTGAGCTAAGCATAGAGTAGGAGCGCGTGGGTGCTTAACTCCCCACGTTTCCACTCCAGGATTTTTGCCCGGCATTATATGTCAGAAGGTAAGGGGTGGCTTACAACCCCAGACTACGTAGAGTCTAGTGGGAGGTGGTTGTGGGGTGGGGGGGGAGACATGCTGGCGGAAAACCAGAAAAAAGGCTGCTTACACATTTGTGAGATTACTACAAGGTCGTTAGTGAGGTTACTGTGTTAGTGAGAGTCAGACGAGTAGGCCTTTGTTTTGAGCATTACTGTGCATACTTGGGCCTCTTGTTTTGTGTTTGTTGCTGCTTAATAAAAATACAGAGGTCCTGGTATTATACCACCCGAAAAGATCTCCTCTGTCTCTGCCTGATGATACGATATCGTTTGTGCCAAGATCCCAGAGCCGCTAAGCTACGCACTTTATATATATATGTTTTACATGTGTTCCCGTGTGTGTATATGGTGATACGGTTTACAAGGTCTTTGTGATCTGTATTTAGGATATAATTGTGCGCAAGAGCCCGAAATATGGACTGTAACAGGCAATTTCATAAACCGTCATTAAGAGATCTGATTAACTTCGTTTTCTTACGACCATATACGGTGCGCCCGGGAGAAAGATATGCATATAGTCTCCAAAAAAAAGGGTAATCCTCACAAGAGAACAGAGAGTAAATTCTGATCACTATATTTACTATTTTGCCTATAGGCAAACTTAAACTCGATCTCAGTTCCTCTATCTACAAAACACATAAAACCGCGTAACTTTTCTTTAATTTTATTATGTTATATCTCTTAAACTCTATACACACTATTTAAATAAAAAATCTGATTCTAACCTCACCATTTAACCCTTTCTACTTCTCGAAGGGAAGGAAATTGGTATAGATCCTTTTCACATTATTCAAGTTTCTGGTGCTCACACCACCTACCAACAGGAGAGCCCTTATATATACAGAATTTACTTAAACTCCCAGTAGGGATTCCAAGGCATCTTACTTAGCCAGTCAGGCCTCTTACTAATGGGACACAAAAAATTTAAGGCTCCCTTCTTGAACACCTTTGCAGAGGTTGACTACTTGTAGACAGAGGGGAGATCACATTTAAAACGTCATGCCTGTCCTCCCCCAAATGTTTTTCACCAGCTTAAACTGGCTTCATC
Organism: Phyllomedusa bahiana; assembly: GCA_025379985.1. NCBI lineage: Eukaryota > Metazoa > Chordata > Amphibia > Anura > Hylidae > Phyllomedusa > Phyllomedusa bahiana. The sequence goes on along the minus strand of JAODAL010024159.1, from coordinate 40,054 downwards.
AGAGGTTTGGAGTATGTTCGATCCATGTGGTCTAAGCTGAATGTGCCTTTTATATCAAGTTAGGTTACACTCCCCCTATTCAGGTGCTCACCAATTAGCCATCAGATGAATCACAAAACCCACTCCCCATTCCACTTCTGCACACACACTAATTATTATGTGCTGCTAAAGCTGCCACAATTAATCCATAAACAACAATCCTAGATTAGTTCACCCATCACCATCGGCGGGCTTGCGCCCTTTCTTACCCTCTCGCACTGCCGCACCCACGATATGTATCTATCATATAGACATTTGAGCCCTGACTGTGATGGATTTACGTCCATCTCTATCATTTATGCCTTGCGTAAGCTCACCTAGAATGGGGACTATAAGCAGTATAGGTGTTTTCCATTCCACAGCACACTACCAGCTTTATTCAACTACCATAAACCCCTTTCCTTACATGGTTAATATGATATTCATTGGGAATATTAAACTCCATTGTTATGGTTAACTATTGTTATATTAAAACTCCATTGTACTGTAGCATAGCACGGTTTGATTGGAATTAATATGAATATAGGGGCATCCGAAGGCGTCACATAGGCGGTTTTTTTTTTTTTTTTTCTCCTCTCCTCCCTCCTATCTCCCCCCTGCCCCTCCATCTGCCTCCACGTTGTCCCTCGTTTTTCCTGTGTTTTGCAATGATGATAGGTATTGATCATGTGACGCCACGGTTTCAATTTAACAAATTGGGATGTATGTATTATTGTTTTGTGAATGGTCAGGGTATTTGGCAGCTTGAAACATGTGCATATGCATCGCGTTTGTGTGGTGGCGAGACGCAGCTCGAGCGTGGTTTACCATTATTAATGTATTTATACATTTATTTTATATATTAGATTTATGTGTTTCTTGCTCGCTTCACCTGCGTAGTTTTTGAGTAACTTTCTCTATTACAATATATGCAGTTTCTGATGTATGCAGATGCAAGTAGAGTTTGATTGCACTAACATTTTGCATGATCCATTTTGACGTTAATGAATTAGGTGGCTAGCCATGACAGGTTAAGAAAAGCCATCTTTAATGGGAGGTAGGGAGGTGAAAAAACGGCGGGGACGGATAGGGCGGGGGCTACCATAGGGGCCTGCAGCTTATGTTTAAAAAATAAATATGTATATTAGATATAAAAACAGAAGTGGGTTTATGGGAATAGACTAAGGACAATAGTGTACAGTTTAAATGGAATATGTTATTTAAGTCTAAAGCCTGCAGTTTGTTAAAAATGAATATGTATATTGACAATAAAGGAGAAGTGGCTTTATGGGAAAGAGACTATGGACAATTAGTTTACAATTCAATGGAGTTTATATGGACAATAGTTGTACGTTACAAAGGAGTTGATTTTCCCAATTTTAAATATGCAATATAAACATGGAGGAGTAAGGGGTTTTAGGGGAGTTGATAAAGTGGTTTTGTGTGTCTGGGGAATGTAAACACTATTCTGCTATGTCGTTATAGGGTTCGAGGCCACGCTCAGTTGCAATATATAGAGAGATGGGACGGAAGGTCCCATCACAGGTCAGGGCTGAAATGTCTATTTGATTACAGTTACGTTGATGCGGGCTGCGTGGTAAGATGGAGCGCAAGGCCCGCATGGATAGTTGGTGTGAAACTTGTTTGAACTTGTATGAGGATTGTTGTTTATGTTGAGTATGTGTGGCAGCTTTAGCAGCACATATTATTAGTGTGTAGTGCAGAGAGAGTTGGAAGGGGGGAGTGGGTTATGTGGATTCTCTGATGGCTTTTATTGGTGAGCACCTGATATAGGGTTTGTTACCTAACATGATATAAAACGGAAACTGAGCTAGGACACATGGGACCGGACCTCTAACCCTGATGAAGCCAAGTTTTTATCTGGTGAAACATGTTAGGGGAGGTCAGGCATGACGTTTTTTTTAAATTTGTGATTTCTCACTTGTCTACATAGTTGCCAACCGCTGAGAGGTTGTGTCAAAAGGGAGGCTTATTTGTCTTTTGTCAATTAGATTAGGGACGATTTTGCCCAAAGTAGGTGCTAGGGATCCCTTATGGAGTTAGTAAATTTACTTATATAAGGGCTTTCCTGTTGGTATAGGTGGTGGTTGGCGGTTCCACCAGATTGATAATGGAAAGGAGCTATTCTTCCTTCAGAAGTAGGAAAGGGTTAAATGGTTGTGGTTAGAAAATCCAGGTTTTTAAATTAGTTGTGTATAGGGTTAAGAGGTTATACATAATAAAAAGTTTACGTTTTTTTAGTTGTTTAATAGTATTAGAGAAATCTGATTAGAGTTTAAGTTTGCCGTTATGGCAAAATAGTAAATATAGTTTTGAAAAAAGATTGTGGATGTCACTTCTTCTACGTCTTACGCGCCAAGGAAAATAATGTGATGGGGCCAGCCGCGCAGCATTTTTTAGGAAGTGTGGACTGGACAGCGGTACTTCTAAAAACCCTGGCATATAGCAGGCCACAGTACGCGCTGCTATACCGCCGGTGTGAAACATACCTTAAGGGGGAAGTCGTTCACAAGGAAGATATTGTATGCTGAATTCTAGGGCGGATTCATGTTGGAATCTGCCCTTCCGAAAAACTGGCGTCCATTCCAGCAGGAAAACTTGATTTACAATTATACCCCTTTGTAAAGTACCAGTGTCGACTTTAGATGACACTGATTTTACTTGAGTATTTTCAGTGCGTACTGTCAGCGCCTACACAGAATTCTTCGATGCGTTTTACATACTAACAGCACTAATGGATAGGAGGCAGAAATCTGCCTCGGGCAGTCTGGGTTGTTTGCTCGTTGCAAGTGCCAAATTTCCAACAAGCAAACGATACTGTCAGGCTCGAAAAAAACCGTCATGTGAACTTCTCCTTAAAGGGAGACATATATGAAAAAACTAGTCTAGGTCTAAAAATCACTTTTGTTTCCATAGCATACATATCAGTGCCCATAACAATACCAATCAGAGCGCCCCTCTGTATTTTCATTATGGTTGGTCTGGGGAAAAATGGAAGGGGTGCTCTGATCGGTTGCTATGGGAAACAAAGTGAGTTTTAGACCTAGACCCAATGGCGTAGCTACAGGGGTCGCAGTGGTCACAAATACGACCGGGCCCCTGAGCTAAGGGGGCCCCGCAGGCCCCTCTCGCCACACTCCTACAGCTGCACGTATCACTGGATCAGAGACCCAGCAATATGGAGCAATATAACAAGAGCCGCAGCACCTTGTTATGCAGGAGACACAGTGCGGGGGGTGGAGCGCGCAGTGTTTTGTAGAGAGGAGGAGCGCAGGCTTCAGCGCAGGGAACAGAAGCCCGTGCCTGCTCCTCTCTCATACATATGTAGATTGTACTGCTGGGTCTCTGTATTCCAGCAGTACACACTGTGTTATGGGCTATTGTGGGGGGGTTTATCCGACCGGTATTTGTCCGGTTTGTTTGCAGTGCACACGGCTGGGGGGGGGGGACGGCTTTTCTCTGCGATGGTTTGCACAGATTCCGCCGAAAACTGGACGGAAGAATGTAAAAAAAAGTATTTAGTCAGCCCCCAATTGTGCAAGTTCTTCCACGTTAAAAAGATGAGAGAGGCCTGTAATTTGAACATAAAGGTCAACCTAACTAAATAGAGAGACAAAATTGAGAAACTACAATCCGAAAATGAGGCCCACTTGCCGTGTTACTTGTCAGGTATGGAGCACCAAGGGATACTGTTTGGCCTCATATTCTGAAAAGTAATAAGGTGGGCTACAAAATGTCGCTGCCTACATTTGTGCTATCAATCTGTGTTTTGATGCTTTGTTTTACAAATTGTGCCCCCCATAAAGTCAGAAAAAGACCTCTGGGGGCATTTTTTTTTATATTATTAACTTTTTTGTTGGGTGATTCCTCTTGTAACTGGGGCTGGTATATTAGTCTTTTCACAGAGGAAATGCATGCCCAGCACTGACTACAGTTGCTGATCTGGGGTCGTGATTAAGGACCAAGGGCGGCTCTGGTGTCACTGAGTCCCAGTGGTCATGTGACCACGGATACAGGAAGCTGACACGGGCAGACACTGTAATGCAGCCATGGCGGCCTCATGGGGGAAAATGGAGAGCGCGCACATTTATTTTATGGGATACAATAGGACAGTTATATGCGCCGGCAAACCAAAGCCAAAACTAAACAAGCTCAAATTCTCTCCATTATGAACAAAGATGGTTGGTTGGGGACCTACCTATAGCTCACATTGTAAATGGTGGGTGTGAAATTTTATTTTTGCTGTAAATGTGGGAGGTGGGGGGGGGGGGGGCCAAGCTGAATTCTTGCACCTGGACCCATGAGCTCTTAGCTACGCCCCGGCCTAGACCCTACATGTGGCCCTAAGTGTGTAGTGTCTGTGTTCAACATATGTATATATACAGTGGGGTAAAAAGTATTTAGTCAGCCACCAATTGTGCAAGTTCTCCCACTTAAAGAGATGAGAGAGGCTGTAATTGACATCATAGACCTCAACTATGAGAGAACAACATGAGGAAAACCAAATCCTGAAAAATCACCATGTCTGATTTTTGGAAAGAAGAATTTTGTGCAAATGGATGGTGCGCTAATGAAGTATTTTGTCCCTACAAGGAAGCAAAAGTCTACAGTGACACCAAAAGCCTTACTATCTGTGACGTTCCACCAATAACATAGATTGGTGTATTATGTGATATCCTATTTTATTTAGAATCACAGAGAATGTTATGTTTGTCGAAGCATTAATAGTTTTAAATAGTAATTATTACGTCTGACATTCACTTCTATTGAATTTCTACTTAACTATGACAGTGTTAACCAAGCAGGGAATCGTAAAACTTAGGGCCACATGTATGAAAATGGTTTAGGTTACTATGGGCAAAAAAGTGAGTTTTAGACCTATACAATTTTCATATATGTGGCCCTTAGTATCACGAGAGCCACTCATAACCTTACGCATTGCACCAAAAGTGTTTGGCGTACAGCACAGGTGTCAAACTGCCGGCCCTCCAGCTGTTGGGAAAAAACTACAACTCCAGCATGCATTTGTATAATTTATAACAGTAGGGATGATGGGAAGTTGTTTAGTTCCAAAGTGGAGGGCCGCCAGTTTGACACCCTGGCGTTTACAGGCTGTCCGCCCTGACCAGCTTGTGTGGGGCTCACAGGCTCCCCAGACTCCTAGCTGGGTTAGAGGGGGTCACTTCACTGCAGAGAGAGGAAGGGAGAGGAGGGTAGCGGTAAGGGAGGAAGGGAGGGAAAGGAACAGAGGGAAAATTCCCCCCCACACACACTTTTTGAACCAAAAGTTTACATCGTCAGTTTAAATTATACAATAGAGATAGAAAAAGGCAAAAAGCAAGATAGCAGCAGTGTATGCAGGAGTATAGGAGGCCAGTGCGTCATTTACAGCAGCTGTAGGGTGGGGGTCCTAAATGATAAAACTCCACGGTGGGGAAGACACAGCTCAACCGGTGGGCTTCTAGAATCAACTCCACCTCTGGGCCCTAGGCACCCCAGTCCGACATTGGATATGTGTACTATAGGTGCTATGTTAATGACAAGTGCCAAAGACAATCTCTACAGAGAAAATATATTTTTAATATCCATTCCCCTCTGAATTAAAAGTTACCAAGAAAAGAATAGATAGAATTGGGCCACAGTCTCACTCTAAGGGGCTTATGTTCACCACGAGTATTTGCGGCGCCGTTTACAGTTTACGCCAGGCTGTTTGTTGCGGTGTCGCATGATAAGCGCGTACTCCCGCAGGCACGGGGAGGGGTGGAGACACCAGGCCCATTGACATTCAGTTACTTTGCAGAGCGCAATCGCGCGAATAATTGCATATGTCAATTATCTCCCGCGCGTCACAATAGATCGTTTTGTACGAGCTGGGAGGAGGAGGCCGTAATCCATTGTTCTCTATGAGAGCTATGGATTACCGTAATTGTGGCGTGCATTAAGCACAATATGTGGTGAAATACGCAATTACGCCTGAAAATAAGCCATGTGAACATACCCTTACACTGCACCAGAATAAGTTGCGCCAAAATACTGGCTTACACACTTTACACCACATTTTTAGACACTTCTGTGCCCTTTCCTCCAAAGTGGAGTTGTTTAGTGCGTGACGCCTTGCGCCAAATCTTTTACTCCAATAGTGGCATTGGGACGCTCTGCAAATACTAAGACGGTGGATACTGAGACTAGAGACCAATCGTAACCTGCACAGATAAATGTGGCGCATCCTTTTAGACTTCTGAGTTGTTAGAGAAAGATTGATAAATCTTCACCCAATGAATTATAAATGTCAAAACATTTTAAAATCTTCAGTTTTTTTTTTTCTTTACCCGTTTTTTTGCTGTCGCATTCGGAGATAGAAAAGGAAGAAGTGGTTCATCTTACTCCACGTTTTTATTTCTGCAGCAGGTAACGCCATGTGCCGACACCAGCACGAGACCGCGGGAGAGAAGGAGAAGGATTTTTCATGGCTCTCCCCTCAGAAATGGGCTGAAGGCTCGCAGACGATGGAGGCTGGAGGTTGCTGGACGAGAGCGGGAGGGCAGAGGGAGCGTCTCTGCAAGAGAAAGAAGGACAAACGTGCAGCTCCTGGGGAGCTGCAGCATTGGAGAGAAGTTTCTCCTCAGGCTCGGGGGCCCAGGGCGTAATTAGACTTACTGCACTGTCCTTCTCTTCCCCGTCTTATTGGAACAGTCTCTCCCAAGTGTTCCCACATTTAAACTGAGGAGAGGGGACGGGAAGGAAGCGTTTTCGCTTTACTATAACTAATTACCCAACTTACTCACTTCCTGTTGAGTCTCCCTATCAATTTATTTTCAATGAGTCTTGAATCAACTTTCCTCACTGAACAGCAATGAGGACCACTAGTCCCTCATCCAGCGTAGATGCACACTGGCTCAATGCAAGACCATGATGCCTGTGCCTGGTGGTGTGGTCAGGTCATCTTGCACGCAGAGCACGTTGCTGTAAACGGTTACGAATGGTCTCACGTGACACTTGGTTGCCTATCACCTCCCTTAACCGAATATACCTTCCCAACTTACTACAGGAGGCCTATATAACCTCCTACTAGGGAGCTATGTTCCTACCTATTGGAGGTTACATAACTGCCTATCTACCTAATGGGGGACCTAGACACCTACCTATTGAGTGACCTATAAATCTACCTACCTAATGAAGGGCTATATACCTACCTCATTAAGGACTACCTAACTAAAAGGGGGTTTACCTATTTGTCTACCTAGTTTGGGGGGTGTACCTACATACTATATTGGGGGATTTAACTACCTGCTATATAGGGACACAAAATCAGGAATAAAAATTTGGTGCCACAAATGGGAGACGATTATTAGGCCATGTGGGGGCACTTTTACTGTTAGAGGCACAAGGGAAGCATTATTACCATTTGGGGCACTACAGATGAGGAGTTTGTACAGAGGTAAGAATTGGTAGGGAAGTGCTGGAACAGTGAGGGGTCAAAGATGTTTGTGTGGTTAATTCTGCAGGGATGGAGTGGTGGCAGAGAGAAGTAATAATGGCAAAGAAAAGGGAAAGTGAATGAATCATCAGAGAAGATGTCTCCTGTGAGTCCTTGGATGTAACTGCACTGTAATCACTTGTATGTGCTATGCGCCTGTGTACAACTTGTATTTACCACAGTATGGTCACTGTATGGCAGTATTATTGGTTGTATTATAATGGTTTATATACAGTAATGGTATGGTGTATAATTCAGTCACTATGTTATGGTGGCATGTGGTCATGTTGTGGGGGTGTTATTCAGTCACTATGTGGTGGTGATATGTGGTCATGGCGTGGGTCGGGATTATTCAGTCACTATCGTGGAGGTAATTTGTGGCAAGCAATTTTTCATTCATTTATGTGGTGTTGATATGTGCTTATGTGGTGTGGGGATTATTATTCAGTCACTTTGTGTTGGTTGGATATTTGTTGGCCATGGTGTGTATTATTGGTCTACTATTGTGATTGGTGATATAGTGGGTCATAGTGTTGTGGTATTCGGTCACTATGTGCGGGTGGTATGTGGTCATGGTGTGGTGGCATTATTTAGTCAGTATGTGGTGGTGATATGTGGTCATGGTGTTGTGGTATTTAGTCACTATGTGGGGCTAATATGTGGTCATGATGTGGTGGTATTATTTGGTCACTGTGTGGGGGTGGTATGTGGTCATGGTGTTGTGGCATTATTCAGTCACTATGTTGTGGTGATATTTGATCATGATTTTGAGGTATTATTCAGTCACTAAGTGGTGGTGATATGGTGATATGTAGTGGTATGTAGTGGTATTATTCAGTGACTATGTGATGGTAATTTATGTTCATAATATTGTAGTATTATTCAGTCACTATGTGGTGGTGATATATGGTCATGGTGTGGTGGTAATATTCAGGGCCACTATCGCGCGTTGGTGAGATATGTGGACATGGATGTGGCAGTATTATTCTCAGTATGTGGGAGGTTTTTGGTAATAATATGTGGGCTGCATTAATTCAGTTCATTATGTGGTTGAAGGTATTGTTGCTTCATGGTGTTGGGATATTATTCAGTCACTATGTGGTGATGATATATGGTCATGGTGTTGTGGTATTTAGTCACTATGTGGTGCTGATATGTGGTCATGATGTTGTGGTATTCAGTCACTATGTGGTGCTGATAATGTGGTTCATAGTGTTTTTGTTGATTTTATTCATCACTATGTGGTTGCTGTTAGTTGGTATGATTTGGTTGGTATTTCTCAGAGTCATGGTGTTTTGGTTGGGCATTATTCACTCACTTTGTGGTGGTGATATTTTATCCTGATGTGGAGGTTTTATTCAGTCACTATGTGGTGGTGATATGTGGTCATGGAGTTGTTGAATTATTCAGTCAGCTATATGTGGTGGTTAATTATGTGGAGCATATCTGATTGTGGAGGTTTTTTTCTACAGTCACAATGTGGTGATGAATGTTATGATATCGTACTTAGGTGTTGTGATATTATTCAGTTCACTATTGTTGTTGGTGATTATGGTCATGGTTGTTGTGATATTATTCTGACCCACTATGTGGTGGTGATATATGGTCCTGGTTGTTGTGATATTATTGTTCAGACAAATTTGTGGTTGGTTTGATATATGGTCATTGGTTGACTATGTGGTGGGTTGATATGTGAATCATGATGTGGAGGTTTGCATATTCAGTCCATATGTTGGTCATTGCGTTAGAATGGTATTTTTTCAGTCACTATGTGATGGTGATATGGGGCGGTATTATTCAGTCACTGTGGTGGTATATTTTTATTTATTTCAAATGTATCATTTGGGGCTGGGCATTTCTCTTTATGGATTTTTTATGTTTGCCACTTGGTTTCCTGCTGCTTCAGCTCACCTACAGTGGGATGAGGAAGACTCAGAAACTCCATCACCCCATCTTGATTACAGGCTGGTTTGATGATGTCATCACGCTGGTCAGTATCAATTAACGACGTGAGGGATGGGCAAAGCACCTGCACAGGTTGGTAGAGAATGGAGGCGTAAGTATACAGAAGTTTGGGGTTTGGACACTTCAGCATTGAACTCTCTGGTGGGCCATAGCCACCCCAGTCCGACGCTGCCTGGGGGCAAGCATGTGACCTTCGGGGTTCATTGGACCACAGAAGGTGGGGTCATATTCAGGACGTGTATCAGCTCTACAGTGACTCCAGGGAGTGCATTTCCCATGTAACTGGAGATAATATATCAGCCCCAGTTATAGGGAAAAGCAGGAAAAAAAAATGTTTTGGAAAAAAGTCTCTCAGAGGTCATTTTCTGACCCTATGGGAGTCAAAATATGTCAAATAATGAACATAAAAATACAAAAATTTTACAATAAAAATCGAAATTAAAAATTACATAAAAATAAAGTCGGACCCATATACAAATAAAGGTTTGATAAGTGTGTAGAAAAATCAAGTGCAAGTGTAATGTAAATGTTTTTTTTTATAATATTTTTTTTTATTTTTTTTAGTATTTATATTAGGATAATTATAGGGTCAAAACCAGAGTTACGAAGGAAAAAAGAAAATGTGAGAGTAAAGGGGGAGGGGGTCAAGAACTGGTGAATGCTGATGCGATTCCCCACTCTGAGTGCAATTTAGCCTAGAAACAGCCCTGATACAGGGTGGAACAATGGTTACGACCGCTGCCAGCAGCAGAGAGCCCCCTTAGGATAGATAGATAGATAGATAGATAGATAGATCTGACTATGAATGAGATAGTAAGATTAGATAGATAGATAGATAGCTAGATTAGATAGATAGATAGATAGATATGAGATAGATAGATCAGATGTGATATGAATGATGATAGATAGAGAGATAGAGAGATAGATAGATAGGAGAGATATATATATAGATAGATAGATAGTGATAGATAGCTAGATTAGATAGATTAGATGATATGGGATAGGTAGATAGATATGATAGATAGATAGATAGGATTAGATTAGCTAGATTGATAGATAGATAGAATATTAGAAGATAGAGATAGAAGAAAGAAATGAAAATAGAAATATGATAGAATAGATAGATTGATAGATTGAAAGATAGATAGAATAGATTGATAGTGATAGATATGGGATGGATGATTTTTGATTAGATTAGATAGATAGATAGATATGAGATAGAGGAGATAGTAGATAGATATGAGCATAGATAGATAGATAGATAGATATGAAGAATAGATAGATTAGCTATAGTAGAATAGATAGATATGAGATAGAGAGATAGATTGTATTAGATAGAAGATAGATAGATAGATTGATGATAGATTTTGATAGATAGATAGATTAGATATTGATTTGATAGATAGTTAGATAGGGATTAGAATAGGAGATCCGATTAGATAGGAGAATAGATAGAAATATGAGATTGATAGATAGATTAATAATAGATTTAGATTGATAGATAAATTAGGAAATAGATACGATAGATATGATTTGATTTGGATAGAATAGATAGATAGATAGATAGATATTTATATTTAGATAGAAGGATGATAGATAGATAGATAGATAGGAGTAGATATGATTGAGGGATAGATAGATTAAATAGATACGTAAATAGTAGCTAGGAAATAGGATAGATAGATAGATAGATAGATAGATAGAAGTTAGATAGATAAGGAGTATAAAGTTCCCATGGGAAAGTAAGAGAAATTGTTGGTTTTAAATTGTGAAAGAATTATTTGCAGCACAAGTAATGACAGGATTGTTCATCCGGAACACACAGAATATTTGTGCATCTGAGCTCTATCAAGTGCTTTGGCGGTGTGTAGTGCTGTTATAGCACATGAGGGGAACTACTGATAGAAAAATAGTCTCTTCTTTTGAAGTACACGCTTCCAAAACACCCGGCGTATTACGGCACGTAATTACGCGTTCCAATCGCGTCGATGAAAATCACCCTTAGGTGCATGTCCCCACGGCATGGGTTTTATCGCGCGGTTTTCTGCGGTTTGCGGGTTTTTCAGACACCTGAAAAAACCCGGACGAAAATGAAGCACATTGGTGGTTGCTATATGGAGCAAAAACCCGTACAGCAGTCCCCACTGCACGGGTATTTCCAACGGCGGTTTTTTGTCGCCGGCGGGTCCCGGCGGCAACACAGTGAACATGTTACAATGTTCAATGGGTGGGGCTGTTCTGATCATCGTGGAGAAATAGCCGTCCCCCCCCCGCGGCGTGGGGACGGCGCGCAAAACAGGTACAGATAATTTTAACCGGCCGACAAAACCGGGCCTGGTATTTGTCCCTGTGCGTGTGAATGGACCCCTTAAAGTTTATTTATTAAATTTATACATTTATGGACTTTACAGAGAACAATATAAAATATACCTACAAGGGGCCTATATCTACCTACAGAGGGCAAATATCTACTTACAGTGGGCATCAAAAACCACTACCTACGCAGAGTGGGCAATATACTTACTTAAACTGCAGGAGGCTTAAATCTATACAAGGGGGGGCTTGTATCTACCTACAAGAAGCTTGTATACCAACCTACAGGGGGCCTATATACCTATTTACCTATTAGTAGCCTATATTGCCAACTTAAAAGGAGGGGGCTAGATACCTACCTAATTGGCGGGGCCTCTTTAGACTATAACTGTGGGGTTATATATACTTACCTACTTACAACAACAATCAACGAAAGTTTTTGTAAAACTTGTCCACCAGAGATATTTTTCTGTACACTATGGGGGGGGGGCCCACAACATGTTTAGTTTCTCCATCCAGCTCAACACTTAAAGTCTCCCAGATGTTTCAAGTGATGCAGCCATCAGCTCCCCCTCTTCTTACCTTTTCTTCTGTTTTAGGCAGATAATCCACAGACGTGGTTACCTGCTCCAGCTCCTAGGACACTGCAGCGTCCTACAATTGCGTAACCTCTTTGTCGCTCGGGTCTCTTCTTCCTTCCACCTTTGGGCCCCTACATCGGTTATTCCTCGCACTGATCTTGCAAATTTTAAATGAGCCATCATTGGGACATCATGTGTGAGATTTAAATTGTACAGTTAAGCTGACCAAAAACAACAGAGGCTCCCATACGATGAGGACGAGGTCCCTATACGGTGAGGAACGGGCTCCATACTGGGTTGAGGCGAGGCCCCCCATACGGTGAGGAGGGCTCCCTACGGTGGAGGACGTAGGTCCCATTCGTGGTGTTTGAGGACGTGGCTCCCATAAGGTTGAGGAGGATATATGTCAATCTCTCACTTCTTTGCTGACATCTAAAATCCTAAACTCACCCAAACCCCCTCCGCCTTGTTGGATTAACATTTATAATCTAAAAGAGTTTACTGACATTTAACCATAGGCAGATAATGTAATCATCACCTGAAAATCTACCGCGCCCACATGCGTCTACCATTCGGGTTCCCATAACGCTGCTTAGCAGCTTGGTTGGTTTCTTTTTAACAAATGTCAGTACGCTTCATGGGGGAAGGAAGTTGAAGTGTTGGAGAGCTGCTTTAGTGGGTATATGAGTAGTGTTTGAGCGATTAAGTTGGCCCATCGACATCGGTCGATGTCGATAGTAGATTGTGATCGATGACCCATTAAAGTCTATTGGGGAGAGCAACAACATACAACCTTTCATTTCTTACACCCAAACCAGGGATGGAGAAGAGCATGGAATTAATTAAGATTTTGGAGATCTGGAATTAATAGTAAAACAGTTCAAATGGATTACGTGTACTCTTAGCAACACGACTTTAGGTTTTATTAAAGCACAGATAAAAAAGTCAAAAAAGTCACAGACCATTCACTTATCCTGTCTTGTTACACAGCTGACCCTTCTTAAACCTGCATCACCCACAATTAAAAAGTTGCCAGAAGGCAGTAATGATTTGAACCATCATTGTACTTGAACTGGGACATTGAATAATCCCTTTCCTGGAGCGAGCCATTGAGCCGCAAACCTGCATGGACCCCCACATTTAAAGTGTCGCAAAAAGGAGTCTTTCACACACCCATTTTTGTTTCAATGGCATTGATATATGTTATGTACCGCAGTTATGACATTAAACCTGTACTGACCCAAGATTAAAAAGTGCTGCGGAAATGGGAGTCTTTTCAAACCACATTTTAGTTTCAATGGATACATTGACTATACTGTATGGGTAGCGCTTGCCCTCCTTATGAGTGGGCCCAAATTGAGCTTCACGTGGAAATTTTTATCGGTGGTTAAGCTCCTGTTCCACCCAGGTTGCCCTTTTATCTTGGCATTCGTTTCTCCATTTTATCAACCGTGCTGGAGGAAATTGTACTCTTGTTACTTTGTTCTCTGTCGTGCTCCATTACTCCATGTCCTGTTGAATAACCTAATTTCTGGTCAAGTTTTCGTGTTCCTCCCTTGTACAATTCAGAGGAATTGTTTTACCAGCTATTTTGTACATGCAAGTTTTTTAGTAGTGTTTAATTCTAGAAAAAACATTTTTAAAAATAGGATGGAATCCCACCATGTCTTGTTTCTTTCTCTTTGTTAATTGTATTAAATGGATTGTCTAAAATAAGGGATTGCTAGCTTTTGTTAAAAGATTCTTGCAAAAACAAGTTTTAATTTTGCAATAGTGTCAATTAACAGTGTCCCTACTATCTGTTTTCTGACAGCACCAATCAGAACCTTTTGAGCCATTCTTGACCAATTGTGAAGAGGCTAATGTCTGTTGTAGAAAACAACATTTTTTTTTATAATAGGACCTTTTGTTTTGTTATGTGCTGCATTTTCTAAAGCTCAGCATGACCAAAAAATTATAAAAATGATTCTCAGCCGACTGTTAAAAATTGTTGAGGGAGGAGAAATTAGCCCTTAGAAGCCACATTTCTGTTCCAAAAGGGACCATGATTATGGGTATCTCACAGCAACATGACCCCAAAAACCATTGACGATTGCGAAAAAACTTCTTAAGATTTAAAGTGAGTAAATGGAATACGGTGTTTGTCTCTGAATCCTTGGTTGTCTTTTACAGTTCTCCTCACAGCAAAAACAGCAAAATGAATGTTGGGAAAAGAGAATAAAAATGGCAGTAGAAATGATCATTTTAAAAAACAATTTTTTCAAGAGGACCCATTTCTCTTTGAAGAGGGAATTTTGAAGTAGACGGCAACTAATCGGTGGACCTCGGCCATTGGGGCCACAAATTATTCAGAGATCATTGCCGGATTCATTCTTGATGAAAGTCAAACGATCCACATTATCGTGGAAAGACGGATGCGTTTGTCTGTAAATGACTCCTCCAGCTGGCTTGAAGGTCCGCTCAGATATGACGGCAGGCTGCTGGGCAGGACAACACAAACACCGCTATGGCTGTGGCGAGCCAGCTGGGCCATTCGTCCGCATTTTGGATACCCAGACTGTCTATTGGGGTCTGGAACACATACAAAAACATCGTGTATGAGGACGCAGATAGTGTGACACCATGATTCTTAAGCTGGTTCTGAATGTAGTTGGATGCGTGCCTGTCATTGCATGGATGTGGTTTGAGCGCTGGTAAACAAAGATTGCCAGAGGTCCAGACATTAGGCTTTGCCACTTGGCCTTGCTGCGTGCGCTAACCTTCTTAGGCACTGCTCTATGCTGTTACGTCGACTGATGTTGTATCCCCGTGACATTTGCGGGAAGGGAAAGCAGACGCACCAGATGTCTCCAGTGATCAATCTCAGCAAAGGTCATCCTCTTGCCTGCATTTTACTCTCTATTTGGGTGGGTGGAAGGGAAAGGAAAAAAGTGCTGATTTTTTGTTTTGGGACGGGATCAAGGAGGGTGGCCACCCAGTAAAGCTGTTGTTTTCATCTTTGATGCCTTAATGCGAGGATCTTGGAAGGAATATGAGCATCCTGAAGGCACTCATGTGAGAGATGGAGCCTTGATTTCCCCAAGCCTCTGGGTTGGTCGAGGGGCATTAGCAATACTGATCTTCCTCATCTTTCTCCTCCATGCCTCAATTTCACGCCTACTCTTTCCATGCAGGGAGTCTGGTATGTCGGTTGTCGAAGGAATACCTCCTCCGCCTCCTCCGCTGCTCCGGCACAGCTTCAAAACAGCTCCTGACTTGCCTGAGATGATGCACCCTGTGAGTGATGTTGGCCACCCTCTGCACTAGCTCTGGACCCGAAGCCCCAATGCTGAATGAAGACGTAATGAATTTGTGAAACTGTCTGGGGGCCTTGTGGATTTGACGGAGAGAAAAGTCCTCACGTGTCCGAATTGTGTCCGTTCCTCCTACCGTCGCTGGCGGGACTGTTGTTTCAGAAGTGTCAAACGATCGTTCTCAGGAACTAAGGATAACCACAATGCTCATGCTGACAAGGGGACATTGTCGCACCTGACCATTGTGGTCGGCTTCTTCAAAATGGCAAGGATGGTGCAACTCTTTTCACCTGCCTCACTACGGTGGGTCAAACACCCCGAGTGCGCACCGCTGCTTGTTCAGGCCATGTTGGTCATTCGTTACTGCGTTATTGGCATTGCGTTGCCTTTGCCACAATCGCTGGAGGCGATGTTGGGAGGTTGGAATTCAGCGTTGTTGCCACGGTCAACAATGAGACGGTTGACGGGGGGTAGGCCGAGCTGGCTGACGCTGCAAACGCAGCAGGTGGGACGAAGAGGGGGTG
Source organism: Phyllomedusa bahiana (assembly GCA_025379985.1). Taxonomy (NCBI): domain Eukaryota; kingdom Metazoa; phylum Chordata; class Amphibia; order Anura; family Hylidae; genus Phyllomedusa; species Phyllomedusa bahiana. Next base: position 23,862 of record JAODAL010024159.1, on the reverse strand, counting down.
GGCGAACGGCGGAAAGTGTGTTGAATTATACTTCGAACACCTTCCTCAGCAGGGGCAGTCCAGACCGGTTTTTTAGATCCTTTAAGAAATTCGGACGACGAAGGTTCATGACATGTGCCAGGCAGAGGGAGGATGTGCTCCAGCTACCGATCTTATGGGCGCAGCAGATTTCGCCCGTTATGGCAACAACCCTTGCCCTGGCACAGAGGATCTTGTCACCCAGCCAGCAGCTTCGATCTCGTCTGCGGCGAGCGTCCACAGCTCCTGACCTGTGTGTGGAACAGGTTCTCAAGGACAGATTAATTTCATCACGGCCTGGCCTGGTGTCTCTGGGCACGTGATGCTCCGACCAGAGGGGACCTTGGGGGAAAGAACCCTGCACCATCCCTGCGGTTTGAAGAGCTGTGCGCCGAGCCTGAGAAGCCACCGTACCCCAGAGACATCCACCCGCTGACCAGTGAGCTTGACACAGAGATATAGCGGCTTTGACACGTGTTTACTAGGTCCAATGTGTCGGTGGTTAGATTTTCAGATTGGGACTTTTGGCCCAAAGGCAGACTACGCCGCTTCTTCGAAATTTTTAGATGAACGTTGGCCTGGGCCAGGGCAGGGACGGCTTTGCTGGCAAAGAAATGGCTGCTTCGGCATTGGCTATTGGGGACAGGCGAGGGCCATGGACGTGGCGGAACCCATTGTGTCCACCGAGATGGAAAAGGCAACATTTCCAAGGCCAAATGCCTGGCAATGCGACCATTTCAGGCTTTTGGCTTTGGGATGGTTTGGGTTAAGTTGTTTCTTCTGTCCCAAACTGGAAGACAGAAGGCGGGCTTGCTTAGACTGGCAGCTGTTACGGGCGTGCAGGTCGTCAAACTGGCGGAAGGAGAAGAAGGGGTTTTTTTAGATATGGGTTCTCTGGTGGTGCTGTGCTTGGTGGTTACTCGGGCGACGGTGGAGGCTGAAGCGGGGAGCTGATTCCCTGTTTCATGACTCTGAGAGGATTGGGCAGTGAGGTTAGACGCTTGGTGGTGGCGGAGGAGGGGTAGGTCGGCGGAGTAGGGACAGTAGGGTGTGACAGTGGTTGGAGGCCCGCGTCAGTTGGCCTTGTTTGCCTAGTGTTGCCTCAATTTCAACTAATGCATTTCGCTGATTGTTGACTACGACATTGTTTGGTTGGTGGTTTAAACCCACTAAGGTTCTTGCCTATACTATGCGTTACGGCCCAAAGGTGGCTATGACATCGCTGGGTGTAATCAGAGGCTTGCTCATGAAGGCCACAGGCTTGAGAGGGTCTTGGGAGCTTTTTGACGGCGATAAGCGCAGGAGGAGCGGGGGTTTTGCGCGACGTGGCTGGCGGATGCATTTCATATCAGCGGATCTTTGCGACCGCCCTCTCCCCTTTTTGTGGCGCGGGACTCCGTATTGACTCTACCCATCGTCTTCATCTCATCTCCAATGATTTGTGAAAGCGCTCGCAAGCAAATTTCTGAATGACAAGGGACCACGTGATCCGCAATGTCGTACTCATCATCATCAACACCACAGTTGACTTCGATCGTCCTGACATTCTGCATCCAGGAAGTGCGGGCTACAAGCAAAGGGGTGTCTGCAGGCGTTGCCGACACGCGGGATTTTTTGCCGATTTGACGGTTCCTTCGACCTCCTCTGCTGGCATCAGGAAGGTGGGAGTCAGAGCAGCAGAAAATCATTCTCTTGGCCTCCTTGATCTTTTAACACTGCCGTCTGACCCAACCGCATTGTCGTCATCAAAGAGGTCTTAGGAGAAAAATGGATTAATCCCACAAGTGGTGGGAACGGTACTAGTTGAATTTGGGCTGCCTTGCTCATGTTGGAAGGATGCTGATGATGTGATGACGACATTTGTGGCGTGACTGGGGTTGACGGTCGAGGAGGTTAAGAATGCTGGATGCAGGAGGTTGCATTAACCATGAAGAAAACCAGATTGGCACACGTATCGTTACTGAGATTAACTGGGGCCCTCCCTGACCAGCGATGGTCAGCCTGACGGTCCTGCAACCGATGATCGCTGGCCATGCGTGTTTGTAGCCAGCACTTGGAAGGAGCTCCTTATATTTCGTATCCTTCTACCTCCATGTCTTACCCCGTGTCTTCTTGCTCGCTTACCAACCTGAATTTCGCGTTCATGTTTCAGGAAAATATAAAAAATTTGAGAAGGTGATGGGAAGAGTTTGTGTTTTGGAAAGTCTCTTATTAAAAGACGGCAAATCAACAGCTATTCTCAAATCAAAACAAAAATGCTGGAGTTCAAAATATATCTGCAAAGTAGATATATCAACAAAGGCTGGCTGCGCCCCAAAGTGAAGAAACAGTGATTGAAAATGTATTGGATAATAAAAGGTATTTTTTTGGCTCCCTATCAATTACCTGTGGTAGACTACACAATTGCTGGATTCAAATTTTAACTGTAGGGTTGGACTCTCTCAACAAAGCTGCCTGGGCAAAAGTTGCAAAAAAAAAACGTATCTGTTAAGTGTTTTCGGATAATAAAAGGTAATTTTTGGCACCTTTCAATTTCATCTCCTATGGTGACTACAAAAATTGCTGTTTTTCATTTTAAGTGGTGCAAGCGTGCCTTCAAGTTGAACCCAAATATGGATTGGGCAAAGTGAAAAACAGTTATCTGTTAAGGTTTTCTCGGGTATTTAAATAAAGGTATTTTTGGACCCGTATTCAACCTGTGCTATGCCTGACTTTACAAAAATTGCTTGGATTCTAATTTAACTGCCCCAAGGTTGGGATTTATTGAAAACTAAGGTGGAATTTGGAATGGGCAAAATATTGAAAATTAAAACCTATCTGGAAATGTATTTTCGATCTCTAAAAAGTGGAGTTGTTGCTCGCATTAACAAAGAGACTGCGTTGTACTAGAAAAGATGTGTATCCTTAATATAAGTTTCAGCTGGCCAAGATCCAGGAAGGGGGAAATTTATTTGTAAATGCAGAAAAAATGTTAATAATTTAAAGCTGATTGCAGTGCAATGTCTTTTATACCCTTAAGTCTTTGGTTGAAACTTTATCAGTGTTCTTTATAGATAGTTGCTGGTCTGTGTTCGCCGCGGGCCCCCCCCCCCCCCTCACTCACCTCCGTGACTTTTACAGCTGTAGGAGCTCCTTTAAAATTCTCTAGCTAACTACATAAAAATCTTCACAATCTCTAATTTAACTAAATTGTAAGGGTTAACAGCTATGTAGAGGTTTTCTCTGGTGAAAGAAATTGACTTAATATCGTGAGCTGTTTTGGACACAAGCAGATGCGCACGTCCTCTGCTATGAAGACGGCTGAGAGGAACTGAGGCTGAAACAGAGATAACGTGTTCTTATGTAAACGAGAGGTCATGTGCTATTTTCCAGCCAAATCGCAACATTACACATCCAGTCATGACTCGCACACACATCTCACCCTGTCTTTCTTGTAATATCATTTGCTGGCCGCCTACTCCCCCAAATGAAAGGAAGCGCCTGAAAAAATGGCGCGATTAGTAATAGATGATTGCACAGATTTTTAACCTTAAATTATCGATGATCTAAAAAATTTCGATCAAAACATAAAAAACTGTGCGATTCAATTTGTCGATAATTATCGCTCAACACTATATATAACCTATTTCAATATCTATCTATCTATCATCTATCTCATATCTATTCTTATTCATATTATCTATCTATCTTAGTCCATCTATCTATTATTATCTATCTATCTAGTATCTATCTATTCTATATATCTATCTTTCTTCTCATAATATCTATCTATTTATTCTATTTATTATCTCATTTTATATTATACTTATTCTATTATCTATATATCTCCTCATCTATCTATTCGTTATTTCATATCTATCTCATATCTTCTATCTATCTCATAATTCTATCTATCTTTCTCATATCTATCTATCTATTTTTATCATATCTATCTATCTCCATTCTTTCTATTTTAGATATTATTCTTTCTATCTATCTATTCTATTTCTTATCAATCCCTTACTCTATCTAAATTCATATATTTCTACCTATCTCATATCTCTATCTATTTCATATCTATTTATCTATCTATTTCTAACTTTAGGGAACTTGGCTAGAAAGATGAGAAAGGAAGACAGTGGCGTTATAGCACTAGATACCCCCAAACTTGTCCCTGGCTACTTGCCAACCCGAAACCTAGGGGTGTCGGCAGCAACTGGTCATGTTCCCTTCTCTAGGCAAGTGAGAATACAGAGCACAAGAAAAACAAACACTAAGGAATACTCAGGAAGATACAGGACTAACCAGAGATAGAAAAAAATGATACAAAACGAGGTCAAGAAGACAGGAGAATAGTCAGCAATCCAGTAATTAATCAATATTAGACACCCAGTCACGCTACAAGAGACTATACAAGGGCCAATGTCCAACAGTTTTAAGTGGTCTTATGGGAGTGCCAGAGTCCTGTCTAGCAGTTTTCATTGGAGCGAACCCTCCTACATCCAGACAACTACAGAGAAAGGACCTGCAGGGAGGGTGATGGTGTGTGACGAAGGCAACTGTTATCAACACTCAGCCTAATCTTTTCTGCAGCTGCAGCACCTGGGCAGCAGAAGTTATAACCAGATGAGTGGGTGGGGAACCCTGGCAATATCACCACACAGCAGGTTACTGGGTATCAGGGACAGAGTTTTAGACTAGTGCAAGGATAAAACCATACAATTACAGGCATTTGAAATCATGGCTTTAATTAAAGTGCAGTCTTTCTGCTGTACTTTTCAGGCAGAGGTAAAACTGTGCTACTGCAGCAATGAAAATGCATTATCTATCTATCTGTCTGTTCTGGGACGGCTGTTACTTGTAACCTAATATTTCAAGGATGTTGATTTGATTAAGATTCATGTTTTCATATCTATCTATTCTCATTATTTATGTTATCGTTATATTCTATTATCTCATATCTATTCTATCTATCTCTATCTCATTATCTATTTATCTATCTATATCTATTATCTATCTGTCTATCTATTCATATATAATCTATACTATCTATCTATCTCATATATTATCTATTCTCATATCTTCTATCTATCTATCTAATCTATTATCGTATGTTATCCTTATTCATTATATATCTATCCCATATCTATCAATCTCATTTATATCTATCTATCTATATCTCATCAAATTTCTCTCATATCTATCTATATATCATTCTATATTCTATCTAATCATCTATAATAAAATCTATTATCATTTTACTTTATTTATCTATCCTATATCATTTCTATCTGTCGTCTACGCTCCATTTTCTTTCTATCAGAAATGGGGAAGTTTCTGTTCAGCATGTTCTGCTATGACAAAGAGTCCATGGTAGCATTTCAAATCATATTTTTGGTTTAAACTTATCTTCATTGAGAATTTTTTTTTTCTTATTTATTTATTTAATTAATTTATTTTTTTGCAACAAGTGCTGTATAACACTCTTTATGCTGGTTTTTGACATCTGATAATAAAGGGACAAGGTCAGGGTTTTCTCTCGTTTCCAAGGTTCTCTGTTATGATTCATGTTCTGATTTTAGGGCTTGTGATGAATTGATTCTGGCTGCGGCTCCTATGAGGGAGGATCACTGTATAGAGATTTTTCCCACTTCCAATTAGTAGTGTTTGAATTCCATAGGCAATGGAGCCACCCCATAGTTGCGATGGCTGTAGCCTGTTCAGTTAGCAGTGTTTTCGCACTGTACAGTGGATTAGCTCTTTAACATGTAGGAAATAGGTTTTATGCAAGGACTATTATTACCGAATACATTGCTGTTTTGATTTTTCTTTGTACAGGAGATAAAGAAGATTTCATCTATCACTAGTGTACACAAGTTTCTCTATGTTACCAACCACATCTCTCTCTTATCTGATTGCTTTAAAGTGCTGACAGTCTGACCACGGTGAGTAACTCTCTGTTGGGTATTATCTCTAGCACAGAAGCTTTGTTTATCTAAGTTAATGACTAGTTTTAAGCCTTAGAACTCTGTAGCCTTGTGCACTACATATTAAAAATCTCAAGCACTCATATTACTGTAACAGGAATAGCAGAGCTGAGTTGCCAATCACTGCTATAGAACCACCCACAGCCTGAACAGGACGTGTGAGTCTGAAGCTGCCTGTCGCTCTGCGAAAGAGCATGGTGAGAAAACCCCTTTAAGTGGCAACCTAACTTTCCAAAAACTTCATAAAAATCATTAGTACATGCAAATATAACAAACTTTGTAATATAAAATATTATTATGCCTTTCTCCACTAATCAGGCTCAATTTGTCTCCCTCCTTAACAAACTTCTGAACTCATACTGTACTCTGAAAATCTTCTAAAATACATCCTAAACCAAATGAGCTGATTAAAATATTAGGATAAAGCTGCCCAGATAAGTCTATGGAGAGGGAAGTGGTAGGAGGAGAGAGTGGCTGAAGAGAGATAGAGGTAGATAGTGACACACTGCTGGAAGCTCGAAGTAAGTGACACATTTCACCCTAGTGTTGGTTTAATAGTTTAGGTCCTATTCACATTTCATTTTTGTCCCCTGTTCTTGATATCCTTCTGGACGTTATAAAAATATATCCTGATGGATATTGCAGCGGGGATATAGAGTTCTATGTGGCAAACATAGCCCTAATTGGACTGTTTCCCCTATTCAATGAGCGTATATGGTTATTGCATCAAAATCGTGGGTGGGTGCTGCTATGCCTGAAAGGATATAGACATCGATTAGATATAGATAAACAGGTAAGTAAATTGAGAGAGAAATAGATAAATAGAAATACAGGACAGACAGACAGACAGATAGATGGTAGATGGATTAGATAGATAGATCGATAGATAGATATTGAGATAGATAGTTAGATAGATTAGATAGATAGATTAGATATGGAGGTAGTTAGATATGAGGTAGATAGATATCTGAGATAGATAGATTACTGAGATAGATACGATTGTGATAGGATGGATAGATTAGATAGATAAGAGATGATTGATAGATAGATAGATAGATAGATAGTTATGAGATAGCAAAAGATTATGTTATAGATTAGATAGTTATGTGATAAGATTATGAGATTGATGATATATAGATAGATAGATATGAGATATATGGATAGATAGAAGATATGAGATAGATAGTTTTTGAGGATAGATAAGATAGATAGATAGATTAGATTGTATAGATAGATATTGGAGGGATAGATATGAGATGGATAGATAGATAGATAGATAGATAGATAGATATGATGATAGATAGATATTTGAGATAGATAGTAATGAGATAGATGGATTATAGATAGATTTTGATTAGCTATAGGATAGATTGATTGATAGATAGATATGGAGAAATAGATAGATATGAAGTGGGAGATTTGATAGATATGTGCTAGGGGCGTACGCTAGGTAGTTGAGTTCGGGGGCACAAGCCCCGAAATAAACCTGATTGGCCTCTGATGAAGGGCCTAGGTTTGGATGTAAGCGTAGAGGGCCTCGTATGTGTTTGATTGCTTTTTTCTGGTGTGTTGCTTGAGAAGAAACTTCGCTACATAGTTTTATTAAAAGTTAAAACACTTCATTAAAAATACTGAAGTGTCTTAAGGGTTTTTCTTAGCTATACGTGCGCCGCTACTCTTCCTTTTTTTTCTACACTATTTTCTAGATAGATTAGATTAATAGATATGAGATCGTATAGATAGTTAGATAGATACGATGATAGATAGAGAGAAAGAGTAGATATTAGATCAGATAGATAGATAGATATGGAGATAGATCGATATGAGATGATAGATATTGAGATAATAGATAGATAGATAGATTAGCTAGATAGATAGATATGTGGTTGAAGATAGATGATAGATAGATATGAGATAGATAGATATGAGTTGTAGTGGTTAGTTAGAAAAATCGGATAGATAAGATAGATAGATAGATAGATGAGGATCGTTAGATAGATAGATAGAGACACTTATATACAGATAGGTTACGATTTGCATAGATAGATATGAGCTGGATAGACAGATAGTTAGATAAAAGATGTTTATAATAATTTACTGCAAAATAATCTATTACTGCTTGGCTCGTAGACAGTTGCTTTTAGCAAATCCTCAGCTATGATAAGTACCAAATATGTATGAGCAGGAGCGGAACCACCACTGTAGCAGCAAGCCAATGCAAACGCTTGGTCGTGGCTCAACGCTTCAAGGAGGGCCACACCGACTCATCCTGACTCTAGGGTACGCCCTATTACCCGAGCATTCAGGGGCAGTGACTGCGTGATCTTAGCGGAGCAGATGACGTAATATCATAGCGCCGGGCTCAGAAGTTGGCCTGCTGCTCATTACATCGGTGGATCATGGAGAGAGGTGAGCTCATTATTTCTTTTTTTTTTTTTTTTTACTAATGGGGCCCCCCTATAGCCTACCTATGTGGAGCCCACCTATAGCCTATCTACCTACCTATGTGGGCCACCCTATAGCTACTACCTAATATTGTGGGCCACATATAGCCTATTCTCCTACCTATGTGGGGCCCATCTATATGCTATCACCAACTTCTGTGGGGCCACCTATTAGCTATCTACCAACATATAGAGGGCCACCTATAGCCTATCTGTACCTTCCTATTGGGGCCCACCTATACCTTATCTAACCTAATTACCTTTGTGGGGCCCACCTATTTCATATCTAACAACCTATTTGTGGGGCCTACTCTATAGCCTATTTCTACCTTTACCTATGTGGGGGCCCCTTATAATCCTATCTTCCTACCTTTGTGGGGCCCGTACCTATACTTATCTACCTACTTACCATGTGGGGGTAACTATAGCCTATCTCTACCTATTGTGGAGGCCAACCTTTAGCTATTTCCTACCTATGTGGGGCCCACCTATACCTTATCTACCTACTTACCTATGTGGGGGTCACCTATAGCCTATCTACCTATGTGGAGCCCACCTATAGCCTATCTACCTACCTATGTGGGGCCCACCTATAGCCTATCTTCTGACCTAGCTACCTGGGGCCGATCTATAGCCTATCTACCTACCTGAGGCCCACCTTCAGCCTACCTGTGGCCCACCTACTGTCTACCTACATACCTAGATACCTGGGGCCTAGCAACAGCCTACTTAGCTACCTGTAGCCTACCCACAGTCTACTTATCTACCTGGGGGTTGCCTACCTAATTGGGCCCAAACTACTGCCTACCTAGGGTCAAACTGCCTACCTACATTAACTACCTCCTTTGGACCCAATCTATCTACCTACCTGGGGCCTAAGTACTGCCTACCTACCTAGTACCAATGTACCTACCTACCTATGGCCTATCTACCTGAGGCCTAACTGTTGCCTACCTACCTACCTACCTGAAGCCTGCCAACCTACCTAACTAGGGCCTACCCACCTATTTAATGGGGGTTTACCTTCCTAGTAATATGAATCTGAGGGGTATAAACCTTAACTGTAGCAAAAGCTTCAGGGGGGATATAGTCCATCTGTTTCTCCACACCTTATAGGAGGGACTGTTTCTAGCTATGGGGGGGGCAGGGTAAGGAGGTGCTGGAAAAAAAGTGTAGGATTCTATGATTATTTGTATCCAAATCTGCAGGGATGAGTGGGGGGCCGGAATTTGTCATCATGGCAGTCTGGCACGAGCCCCGAATAAAACTCCCTGTGCCCCGAACCTCGCGGGCTTCAGGCCGCTGCCGTGGGCCTGGAGCATCGACAGTCTCTTCAGCTGTTGATGAGTGTCCATTTGTGAGCGCAACATACAGCTGATGGGCTTCTGCGGAGCTATGAGCGTAGCGTTCCTTCTCCGCAGGGACGTGTCGGATGGCTCCCCGGAGGTGTGTTGGGATCTCCGCTAGGCCAGGATCTGACTCTGTGGGGGCCCGCGGGGGCCTCCTAGCGTGAGGGTGTCGTCGCTAGCCCCGTGCCTGCTCAGCTGGGCAGCGTACGAGATATGAAGTTGGTATCTCATTCATGCCGCTCGCCCCTCTCCCTCAGTCGACAGCCGTCAGTAGCGTTGTGCGGCGAGGAGCTGAGGAGGAGCGTCCCGGCGCTGGCAGCGTGATGACACAGCACGTCGCCAGTGTCGCGCAGAAGAGGAGCGTGCTTGGCCGGGGGGGGAGGTAAGGTGGTATTATGTTGTTATTTTTATTGGAGGTTACCTGCCCTGAGTGACCTTAAATTTTATACCTGCCTGAGGAAGTGCCCCTATATACTGCCTGACGTGCCTATATCTATATACTGCCTGAGAGGACCCTATATTACCGCCTGAGTGCCCTATATCTATACTTACCTGCCTGAGAGTGACCCTAGACCCTATATCCCTATCCATGCCGGGAGTGACCTATAACTAAATTCTGCCTGTGAGTGACCTATATGCCTGCTCTGTGTGCCCCCCTATTATCTTTTATACTTGCCTGAGTGACCTTATTATTATTTTTATTAGTTATTAATTATTTTTAAAGCGCCATTGATTCAGGGCGCTGGTGTTAACATTTGGGGGGGCGTTACATACATAACATAAGTTCAACGAGTACGAATGATATGTGATTAATGACAATTGGCTAGACAGAGGAGAGGCAGAGTGAGAGAGGGGACCTACCCGCGGAGGGCTTACAATCTACAGGAGGGCGGGAAAGGAAAGAAGGAAGGAGGTGAGGGGCAGACCGACATGTTTGTGGAGGAAAGTAGTGACAACAAGTGTTTAGTGATCGGTTATAGGGCAAGCCTGAAGAAATCGGTTTTCAGCTTGTTATGAAAAATGGCTGAATTGATTGAAAGTGGGGGAGAGTCTGATGTGTTGGGGGCACGTGAGTTCCAAGAAGTGTGTGGGGGGAAGCACGAGAGGGAAGTTCTTGGAGGGACGTCGCTGTGTGAGGTAGCTGTAAGGGGGAGAGCAGAGGAGAAGGTCCTGTGAGGAGCGGTAGGAGATTGCGGAGGGGGAGATATTTGGAAAAATTAGGGCAGAGATGTATGGATGGGAATAGGTTCATGCCAGAAGCCTTGTCAGGTCATGGTTAGTAGCTTGAAAAATGAATTCGCTGGGTCAATGGGAGCCAGTGTAGGATTTGGCAGAAGAGGAAGAGGCAGAGGGGAGTAAGCGAGGAGTGAGGTGGATAGGGACTGGCGGCCTAGCCGATAGGTTGAGGATGGAATTGGAGGGGCGAGCGAGGTGTAGCTGAGGAGGCCACAGAGAAGGATGTTGCAGTAGTTAGGCGGGGAGGATGACAAATGGGCATGGAACAGCAGTTTTGTAGTGTCATAGCCGAGGGAATGTGCGGAAATGCGAGAGATCGAGGAGATGTTTATTAGTGTGAGGCGCAGGGCTGAGGTGAGTGGTTTTTGGATGTGGGTTTGCTCTCTCTCGCATTAGAGCGGAGTCTAGGGATTGTGACCCAAGACAGCGGACTTGCGGGGGACCGGTTGCGAGCGATGGTGAGAGTGTACAGCTGTTTGACTGTAATAGAGAGATCCGTGGGGCAGGGGTTACGCTCGTTCGGATAGGCTGGAAAGAGTTGTGTAAGTTCTGTTTCTCCACATTTAGTTTTTGGAGACGTGATGAGGAAAGAAGGAGGAGTATGTGGATCAGAACAGTCTAGGGATTCCGGTGAGGAATAGAGAGAATAGACGAAGTTGTGACATCTGGGCGCCAGAGAGTTAGAGCTCTGGGTTTATCATCATGTCATTACAGTTCGGTAAATGAATAGCCGTGTGATTGCTATGAGCTGAATGAGGCCAAGAGTGTAGATAGAGAAGAGGAGTGGGCCCAGGACTGCCCCTTGGGGGGGACCCAACAGAGAGGGCCCGGGGGGAGGAGGTGGAGCGGAATGAGGACGCTAAAAGTCCGATCAGGGGGTAGAGGAGATCCAGGAAGACCCAAGCCCGTGGCGAGGGAGAGAGGTTTTGTAGCAGGAGGGAATGGTCGACAGTGTAAAAGGGAGAGGAAGGTCGGGGGAGGGCACAGAGTAGGGGCATGAGGCTTTGCATTTTATAGGTCTTTTGTGACTTTGGTTAGGGCGGTTTTGGAGGTGGGGGGGGTGGGGAAACCAGATTGTAGTGGGTCAAAAAGGGAAAAGGAGAAGAGGTGGGAGGAAGTAAAGTAGACGTGTGCTGGGGATTTTGGGGAAGCAAAGGGGCAGTGAGTGGGGCATGTTGGCAGGAGAGGGGTCAAGGGTTGTTTTTTTAAAGGGTTGGAGTGATAGTGCTGTTTAAAGGGGGAAGGGAAAAATTTCCCGAGGTTATGATAGGTTGAAGAGATGGGTGAGGGCTGGGGTGATAGAAGCCTGAGGTCGGGTGAGGGGGGATGGCAGGGGTCAAGATCGGTAGTGAGGTTTTTTATCTTTCAACCCGCCCGAGAGTGGGCCCTATGCTAATTCCCGCCTGATGAGGAGACATGTATTACCTGCCCGACTGGGGGGCATTCTATATACCCGTTTAACTAAGGGGACATATTATATACCTCCCTTTAACTAAATGGGGCCCTTATTATATAAAAACTGTCTAATGAGGGGACCTAAAAATGCCTGCTTAACTGGGGGGCCCTAATAGCTTCCTTTTGAGGGGAAATTTAAAATATCTATGGAAAAGGATTTGCGGGAAAATGTGTAAATTTTTTAAGAATTTGTCCCCCAAAAACCCGGCAAGGGACGGAAATTCCCTGGAGAAATCAGCATGAAGGTGTAAAACCGGGATGGAGAAAAAAAGGGGAAAAAAGTGGAACGCGTATCAAAAAAGGGACTTTCCCCCGGTGGTCACAAAAATTGAAAATGCGTGAAATTCATTTTATATGTCTGGCAAAAAGATCTAAATAAAAAACTGGGTATCTTCCACTTTTGGGTTTAAATTGTAGGGCCCGGGGGGTTAAGGGTTTTTAGACCCCTTGTGTACGTGTTGGTAAAATGGGGGGGTTTGGGTTTTGGTAAAGGGTCTGGCCCAGGGATTTTTTACCCCTTAAAGTATTTAAAAAGTTTGGGGTCTTGGTTTTGTAGGAGGTTTTTTAAGTCAAAAATCACTTTTTGGGTATTTTTGGGCTCCAGTATCTTTTGGTTTTTTTGGGGTTACTGTTTTTGGGAAAAATTACACTATCATATGGGGGGGCGATTTTAAAAAAGAAATTTTTGGTCGGGGTGATTTTCTTTGTGCAGTAAATGCGGGAGGGGTGGAGGGAGCTATGTGGGTTTTTGCAGAAAAAGAAAGTGGACAGGAAAAAAGACGTTTTTTCTCACTAAAAAACATCTGAGATCAAATGAGGTGTAAAAAACCGGTAAACCCACCCAAATGAGAAAAAAAATAAATCAGGGGGCCGGATGTTTTAGGAACTAGAAACTGCCCCTGCTGGGGGGGGGTTGGAGAAAAAAAGGGGAACCCGTGAACGGGGGTCATAAAGAGAAAAGGGTCACCGTGAGTCAAAAGGGATGTAATTTGCAGGGGTACTCACTTAGGGTCTGCGGTTTTTCCATATAATGCTTACTGTACGGGGGTTTAATACGGCGTCCCCGGGTTAAAAAACGTGATGGGGAAATGTTTTTTCCCCCTTTTAATGAGAAACCTTAAGGGGGAACTTTGTTTAAATTTGCGTATTTTTTTTTTTACTTGGCCGGAAACTCCACCCTTTTAAATAGATATAGAGAGTTTGGGAATATGCAGATAAAGATTTTTGGCCGCACTAAGATCTAGGGTAATGCCCCAAAAAATCTGTCTTTATTTACACTCTTCTATTTTCTATATAAAACTGTGGGGTGGCACCAATTTAAAAAAAAGTGCCCCTTTTTGAATTCAACATTTTCCCCCCATTTTTTTTTAAAAATTTGGGAAATTTTAAAAAAGTTAAAATTTTTTTAATTTTGTGTTTTTGGGGAAATTGGGGGAAAAAGGGGACCTTTTTACTTTTATCTCAACTCACAAGACCCTGTGCCCAGACTCAGCTCTGAAATCCTTTTTTAAACATCGTTTCCCTTTTACTGCTTTTTTTAAGGGGACCCCCCAATGACCGAGAGCAGTTACATCTTAACCCTAACCCAAACTGCATGGGAATTTAAAATTCCCATTTCCGGGCCCCTCAGGCGTCTCCCCCTCGCGCTGTCACTTCCCTGGGAAAACCCATATAAATACTGTCCCAATTTGCGGATAAATTCCGCCGTTAGATGCATAGCAGTATTAGCATCTGATTTGGCCCGCCGTGTCAGGTGCATTGTTCCCCCCGGGGCCATTGTTAAATTCAAGGCTTTTTCCCGGTTTAAAACCCCGGGTTAAATGAATCTTTCCATTTTCCTTGAAAATCTTTAGATCCCCTTAAATTTCCTCCCTATTGTTCCCGGGGCCCCGGGTTTAAATTTGCACAAATTTAAATGAGGGGGGGATAGGGGGAGGGGAGGAGATCAGTTTTTCATCAGAGGGTTTGAAAATTAATTGCCCCCCCCTCACTAAGGGGAGAAGGGAACGTGTTCTTGTAATCCTAGATTTTAATTTCAAAATAAAATTTTTGGTTATTAAGTGCCGGGAATTGCATATTTTCCCCTTCCCAAAAAAATCTGTTTTCTCCTCTCCGTGGGGTGTAGAAAAGGGGAGGACCGTCAGCTCCCCCTGTGTGGGGTAGATAAAAGGGCCCTGTCCCCCTCTCCTATTTTTTTGGAAAGTATAAGGTTTTCCCTTTTTTCTCCTCTCCTTTTGGGGTTTGTATTAAAAGGGGAACTGTCAGCTCTCCTGTGGGTTTAATATTTATAGAGGACCCTGTCTCCTCCCTGTGTGGTGTTTTATGGGGATCTTCAGCTCTCCTGGTGGTGAATATAGAGGATGGGGGTCACTCCCCCTTGTGGGGGTTTTAGTAAAAGGGACTGCAGCTCCCCCTGGTGGTGAAAGTATAGGAATCTGTCACTCTCCTGTGGGTGAGAATGGGGCTCTGCCCCTCCTCCCTTTAAAATTATATGGGAAGGATCTGTCACAACCCCTGTTGGTTGTAGGTAAGGGGACCCTGTCACCCTCTCCGTGGGGGGTTGTAATAAGATTATTTTCCCCCTCTCCTGTGTGGTGTTTTAAAAAGGGGGGAAAAAAATCTGTCAGCTCTCCGGGGTTGGGTTAAGAAATAGAGGATCTTTTCCAACTCCCCTTTTGGTGGTAGTATGGGGGATTTCTGTCAGCTCCCCGGTTGGGGGAAAGAAAAGGGAGGACTGTCCCTGTGGGGTTTAAAATTATATGGGAATTCCCACCCTCCTTTTGGGGTTGTAGTATAGAAGGGGCCCAGTTTCTCCTTTGGGTTAGTATAGAGGAAACGGGTCTCCCTCCCTTTAGTGGGTTTAGATAGAGGATCTGTCCCCTCTCCTTTTTTGGTGTGGGTATGGGAGGAACTGTCAGCCTCCTGTGGGTATAGTATAGAGGATCTGCCCTCCCCCCTTTGTGGGGTTTGTATTAAAAGGGGATCTGTCAGTTTTCTCCTGTGGGGTGTAGAAAAAGGGGTTTCTTTCGGCATCTCCTGTGGTGTGAAATATAGAGGAGCTGTCACTCTCCTTTGTTGTAGTATAGAGAATTGTAAAGCTTCTCCTTTTGGTTAGAAATAGAGGCTCTGTCTCCTCCCTTTGGGGTGTTTTGGGGTATAAGGATCCTGTAAACACTCCTGTGGGGTGAAATTTAAGAGGATCTGTCACTCTCCTGTTTTGGTGTATTTATAAGGATCTTTTCTCCTCTCCTTTGGGTGTAGTATAGAGGATCTGCCCAGCTCCCCTGTTGGTAAAAAGAAAAAGGACCTGTCAACTCCCCCTGGTGGTGAAATAAGAGGACCTGTCAGCTCTCCTTGTGGTGTAGTTTTAGGGGAAATCGTCCCCTTTTTGAAATTATAGGGGAAATCCCTCCCCCGGGGGTTGAATTTATAGAGGACTGTCTCCCCCTCCCTGGGGTGTAGTTATAGAGGATCAGTCCCTCTCCTTTGTTTGGTAGAAATAGGGGGAAACTGTCCATCCTTGTGGTTTAGAAAAAAGGGGAAAACCCGCCCTCCTCCCTGTTTGTTGTATATAGAGGATCTGTCACTCTCCTGTGGGTGTATTTAAGGCTCTGCCCCTCCCCCTTGTGTGATGAAAGGATAAGGATCGCCCAGCCCCCCCGTAGGGTTTGGAAGTAAGGGGAAACTGTCACTCCCCCTTTTTGGGGTTTGTAGTAAAGAGGATCTTTCAGCTCTCCTTTTTGGTTATATAGAGGCACTTTTCTCCCCCTTGGTGGGTAGTATAGGGGATCTGTCACCCTCCGTGTTGGTGTATTAAAGGGGACCCTTCACTCCCTGTGTGGTAGTAAAAGGGGGAAACTGTCCCCTCCCGTTGTGGTGTAAAAAGGGGAAACGGGAGGGGCCCCCTCCTTTTAGGGGAAAGTATAGAGGATCGCTCCTCTCCTTTTTGGGGTTTGTAGTTTTAGAGGATCTGTCACTCTCCTGGGGGTGGGGGGTTGGGGTTGTTATTAGGGGAAATCTGTCAGCTCCCCTTTGTGTGGTGTAGTTAAGAAATCTGCCCGCTCCCAGTTTGGGGTATTGTAGGGGATCTGTTTCCCTCCCTTGTGTTTTTAGTATAGAGGATCTGTCTCCTCCCCCTGTGTGTGAAATATAAAATTTGCCTCCTCTCCTGTGTGGTGTAGAAATAGAGGATCTGTCAGCTCTCCTATGGGTGTATTATAGAGGATCTGCCCTCCTCTCCTGTGGGGTGTAGTATAGGGGAATCTGTCCCCCTCCGTGGGTGTAGTATAGGGAGGACCCATCTCCTCCCGTGGGGGTTTGAAAGTAAAGGGATCACCCTTCCTCTCCTGTGTGGGGTAGTATGGGGAATCTGTCGGGTTTTCCCCTGTGTGGTGTATTTTAAAGGATCTGTCACCTCCCTGGGGTGGGGGTATTTAAAAGAGGAAAAATGTCTCCTTTTCCTGTGTGGGGAAAGAAAATAGAGGCTTCTCCTCCCCCTGGGGGGTAAAAAAGGGGGATCGTCCCCTCGTGGTGGTAAAAGTAAGAGGTCTTTTCACTCCCCTGTTTTGGTAATTAAAGGGGATCTGTCCCCTTTCTAGTTTTTGTTTTTTAAAGTTAGGGGATCTCCTCCTCTCCTGTGGGTTTTATTTATAAATGTTTCGCCTCCTCCCCTGGTGGAGTAGAAAAAGAGGATCAGCCCTCCTTCCTGTGGGTGTAGAAAAGAGGACCCGGGCCTCCTCCCCCTGTGGGGAAAAAAAAAAATAAGGATCGTCTCCTCCCTTTTTGTGGTCAAAATAGAGATCTGTCCCCCTCCTGTTTTGTAGTTTTTAGGGGGATCGTCTCCCTTTTTCCCTGTGTGGAGCAGTATAGAGGAAAACTTTCCCCCTCTCCTGGGTTTTTGTGGGTATAAGGAACTTGGTTGCTTTTTCTGTGGTTTGGAAATAGAGGAAGTGTTGCCCTCCGGGTTGTATTTTAAAATTTATAAGTATTTGGGTTTTGGCACCCTGTGAAAGGGTTGTATAAGAGGTTTCTTTCCCCTCCTCTCGCGTGGGGGTGCAGTATGGGAAAATCTGTCACTCCCCCTGGTGGTTTATAAAGGGAGTATCGTCAGCTCCCCTTTGTGGGTGTAGTAAAAGGATTTTCAGCTCTCCTGTGTGGGTAAAAAAGGGAAGGGGATCTGGCAGCTCTTTTGTGTGGTGTAGAATAGAGGTTTCTGTCACCTCTCCTGTGGGTTTGTATAATAAGGGATCTTCAGCTCTCCTGTTTTGGTGTAGAAAAAAGGGGTTCTGTCAGCTCCCCCTTGTGGGGTGTAGTATAGGGTTTTGTCAGCTCTCCTTTTTGGGGGGGTAGTATAGATGGGTCTGTCTCCTCTCCTGTGGGGTTTGTATATAGGGGATCGCCAGCTCTCCTGTGGGGTGAAAGTATAGAGGATCTGCCCTCCCTCCGGGAATGGGGGTAGTAATAGGGGAAATGGGCCAGCTCTCCTGTGGGGTTTGTTTTATAGGGGGGATCTGACCCTCTCCTTTTGGGTGTATTTATAGAGGAGCGTCCCTCCTCTCCTGGTGGGGGTAGTATAGAGACTGTAGCTCCCTGTGTTTGTAGTATAGGGGAACTTCTCCCCCCTCTTTGTGGGGGTGTAGTATAAAAACTTTTTCTCCTCTCCTGTGTGGGTAGTATAGAGGATCTGTCCCCTTTTCCTTTTTTTGGGGGAAGTAAAGAGGATCTGTGTCCTCCCCTGGTTTTGTGGGTATAGAGAATCTTCCCTCTCCTTGTGGTGTAGTATTGGGGTTTCTGCCCCTCTTCGTGGGGGTGTAGTATGGGGGGGAAACTGGCAGCTCTCCCCTGTTTGGTGTAGTAAAGAGGATCGCACCCTCTTTTGGGGGTTTGGGGTTAGTAAGGGGAAACTGGCCCTTTCCTCGGTGTGGTTTAGAATAAGGTTCTGTTTTCCTCCCTTTGTGGGTTTAGTATAGAGGATCGCTCCTCCTCCTATGGGGGTGTAGAAATTAAATCAGTCCCCCTTTCTTCCTGTGGGGTTTGTAGAAATAGAGAACGGTCCCCTTTTCCTGTGGGGTGTTGTAAAGAGGACCTTCTCCTCTCCTTTTGGTATAGAAATTGGAGGATCTTTTCTCCCCTCCTTTTGGGTAGAAATAGAGGAAAAATTTTCCCCCTCTCCTGGGGGTGTAGTATAGGGGATCAGCCCTCCTTTTCCTGTGGGGGTTTATTTATAAGGATCTGTCGTTTTTCCTGTTTTGGGGTAGTTTTGAGGATTCTTTCAGCTTTCCTGTGGGGTGTAGATAGAGGATCTTCACTCTCCTGTGTGGGGGAAAGAAAAGGGGGATCGGGTCCCCTTTCTATGTGTTTTGTGGGTAAGGGGATCTCCCCTCCCTCCTGTGTGGTGAAAGTATAGGGGGCCCCCCTCCCTTTTCCCTCCTGTTTTTGGGAGTAGTATAGAGGATCTGTCCCCCTTTCTCCTGTGTGGGGGTTAAGTATAGAGGATCTGCCCCCTCCCTGTGGATTAGTAAATGAGGGATCTGTCCCCCTCTCCTTTTTGGGGTGCAAAATAGAGGATCTTTCTCCTCTCCGTGTGTTGAAGTATGGGAGGACCCTTCCCTTTCCTTTTGGTGCAGTATAGGGGGATCGCTCCTCTCCTGTGTTTTTGTAGTATAGAGATCGGGTGTTGCCCTTCTGTGTTTTTGGTGGAAATAGAGGATTTTTTTGTGCTCTCCTTTTGTAGTGTAGTAAAAATTTTTCTGTTTTGCTCTCCCTGTTATTTTGTAGTAAAAGAGGATCTGCCCTCCTCTCCGGTGGGTTTGCAGTATAGTTGATCGTACTTTCCCTGGTGGTGTAGTAAAAGGGGACTGTCAGCCTCCGGGTGTGGGGGAAAGTATAGGGGAATTTGCCCACTCTCCGTGGGGGGTGAAGTAAAAGGGGAAATCTGGCAGCCCCTTTTTGTGTGGTGTATTTTAAAAGAGGACGTCCCCCTTCCCTGGGGGTTTTAAAAAGTATAGAGGTTTCTTCGCTCCCCCTTTTGGGGTGTAAAATAGGGGACGGGCAGCTCCCCCTTTGGGTTGGTTTAGAAAATAGGGGATCTGCCCAGCTCTCCGGGTGGTGAATTAAGATAGCCCTGCCCTCCTCTCCTGTGGGGGTGTATTAAGGATCTGACCCTCCCCTGTGTGGGTAGAAATTGGGAAAATCGGTCTCCTCTCCTGTGCGGTGTAGTATAGGGGATCCGTCTCCTCCCCCTGGTTTTTAAAAATAGGGGACCCTTCCAGCTCCCCTTTGTTTTGGTGAAAGAAAAGAGGATCTGCCCTCCTCCAGGGTTTTGGTGTAGAATAGAGGCCCCCGTCTCCTCCCTGTGGGTAAAAAATAGGGGACGTCTCCTCCCCTTTTGGGGTTTTAGTATGGGGAGGCTGACTCCTCTCCTTTGTGGGGGTAGTTTTGGGAGGATCTTTCGCTCTTCTGGTGGTGTAGTATAGAGGAACGGGCAGCTCTCCTGTGGGGTGTTTTATAGGGGGATTTTTGGCAGCTCTTTTGGGGGTGGGGTTAAAAAGGGGAATCGTGTCCTCTTCCTGTGTGGTGTATTATAGGGGATCTTTCTCCTCTCCTTTTTGGGGGGTTAGTATAGAGAACCCGTCCCCCCTCCCCTGTGGGGGTTTTGGTATAGAGACCTGTCTCCTCTCCGGGTTTGGAATGGGAAAAAAGATGATCTGTCCCTCCCCCCTGGTGGTTTTATTTATAAAATTTTTCTGTCCTTTTTTTTTCCTCCTGTGTTTAGAAATTATAGGGATCTGTCTCCTCTCCTTGTGGTGTAGAAAAGGGATCTGTTTTCTCTCCGGGTTGGTGTAAAAAGGAGGACCTTTTCCCCTTTCCCGTGGGGTTTTTAAGTATAAAAGGATCTTTTGTCCTTTTCCTGTGGGGGGTGTAGATAGAGGATCTGTCTCCCTCCGGGGGTTGTCCCGAAACGAGGTTCTGTCAGATCTCCTGTGTGGTGTTTGTATAGAAAACGGTAAAGCCTCCGGGGGGTGTAGTAAAGTATCTGTCCCCCCTCGCCTTTTTTGGTGTAAAATAGGGGAAATTTTGTCCCTTCCTTTGGTTTTAGTATAGAGGATTTTGTCGCTCTCCTGTTTTGGTGCAGTTTAGAGGATCTTTCTCCTCTCCGTGGGATTTAGTATAGGGGAATTTTGTCCCCTTTCTCCTGTGGGGTTGTAGTTTTAGGGGATCTGTCAGCCCCCTTTTGGTGGAGTATTATAGGGGAATTTTGGTCCCTCCCCCATGTTGTTGAGAAATAGGGGGATCTTTCTCCTCTCCTGTGTGGTGTAGTATTAGAGGATTTTGGCCCTCCTTTTCCTGTTGGGTGTAGTAAAGAGGATCTTTTCTCCCCCTTTGAGGGAGTATATAGGGGGATCTGTCTCCCTTCTGTGGGGTTTTAAGTAAAAGGGGATCGTCAGCTCCCCTTTTTGGGGTTTAGAAATAAAATTTTTTGTCTCCTCCCTTTGGGGGTTTAGTATAAGATGCCCTTCCCCCCCTTCTCCTCTGTGGTGTATAAAAGGGGAAATCTTTTTTCCCTTTCTCCTGTAGTTGTAGTATAAGTTTTGCGGGTCTCCCTCCGGGTTGGTGTAGTAAAAGAGGACCCCTTTTCTTCTTTCCTGGGGTGGTGTAGAATAGAGGATCTGTCAGCTCTCCTGTGTGGTGTAGTAAAGAGGATCTGCCCTCCTCGCCTTGTGGGGGGAGTATAGGGGAACGCCCAACTCTCCTGTTTTGGTTAGAAATTGGGGATCTGTGTACTTCCTGTGGGGTTGCAGTAAGGGGAAATGTCTCCTCCCCGTTGGAGTAGAAAAAGAGGTTTCTTTTTCCTCTCCGGGTTGGGAAATTAAGGATTTTTTCCCCCCTGTGGGGTAGTATAGGGATTTTGTCTCCTCTCCTTGGGGTGAAAGTAAAGGGGAACTGTTTCCTCTCCTGTGGAGTTGTAGTATAGGGATCGGGTTTTCCTCTCTGTGGGGTGTAGAATAGGGGGATCTGCCCCTTCCTCTCCTGTGTGGTGTAGTATAGAGGATCTTCTCCTCCCTGTGTGGTGAGTAAAAGGGGAAATCGTCTCCCCCCTGTGGGGGTGCGGGTATAGGGGGACCCGTCACCCCCCTGTGGCAAAAAGGGTATAGGGGGAATCGGGGTCTCCTCTCCGGTGGGGTTTATAGTATAGAGGACGGTCAGCTTCTCCTGTGGGGTTTTAAAAAGGGGATCTTCTTCTCCCCTTTGTGTGGTTGTATAAGGATCTGCCCCTCCCCCTATGTGGTGTATTTATAAGGATCTGTTCCTCCTCCCAATTTTGGGTGTAGTTTAAAAAGGGGATCTTTTTCCTCCCGGGTGGTTTTTATATCGGAACTGTCACTCTCCTGGGGGGGTGTATTTATAGAGGATCTAAAAGCTCCCTGTGTGGTTTAGTATAGAGGTCTGTCTCCTCGCCTTTGGGGTTGTAGAAAAAGGATCTGCCCAGCTCTCCTTGGGGGGTGTAAAATAGAGGTTTCTTTTAGTCCTCCGTGTGGGGGAAAGAAATAGAGGAATCTGTCCCCCTCTCCTTTTTGGGGGGGTAGTATAGAGGATCGTCCCCTCCCCCTATGGGGGGGTAGTAAAAAGAGGACTGTCGCTCTCCTGTGTGGATAGAAATGGGGAAATCTGTCTCCTCCCTTGGGGTTTTGTATAGAGGATATGTCCCCTCTCCGGGTTGGTGTTGTATAAGATTTTGGTCCCTCTCCTGTGTGGTGAAAGTTAAAAGGATTTTGCAGCTCTCCTTTTTTGGTGTAGTATAAGGATCTGTTACCTCCGGGTGGTTAAGTTTAAATGGTCCCCCTCTCCTGTGGGGTTGTTATGGGGGGAAATCTGTCCCCTCCCGGGGTGGTTTTATTATAGAGGATCGGGCCCTCCTCTCCTTGGGGTGTAGTATAGAGGATCTTTTCCCTTTTCCCCTTTGGGGTGAGTTATAGAGGATTTTGTCAGCCTCCCGGGTGGTGGTGTAGAAATTTAGGATTTTCCCTCCTCTCCTGTGTGGTGAATTATAAGGATCGTGCCTCTCCTCTGTGGTGTAGTAAGAGGATCGGGTTTCCTCTCCTTTTTGGGGTGAAATTATAGAGGACTTTTTTCCCTCCGTATTTTGTAGTAAGAGGACCCTGTCTCCTTTCCTTTGTGGGTTTTGTATGGGGAACCTTCCTCCCTCCTTTTGAATTTAGTATAGGGGGATCTTTTCTTTTTTCCCCTGGGGGGGGTGTATTTTATAGAGGATCTTTTTCCTCCTCCCTGTGTGGTTTTGGTATAGAGGTCTGTCCCCTCACCTTGTGGTTTTTAAAGGGAAATTTGTCCCCTCCCTGAGTGGTGTAAGTAAGGGGGAAGGGGTTTTCCCCCTTTTTTTTTGGGGGTTGAGTAAAGAGGATCGTCAGCTCCCTGGGGTGTAGTTAAAAAGGACCCGTACCCTCTCCCGGGTGTGGTTTAAATAGATGATCTGTTCCTCTCCTCTTGGTTAAAAGTATAGAGATTTTTTCCCCCTCCCTGGTGGTGTAGTATAGAGGATCTGCCCTCCTCTCCTGTGGGTGTAAAATAGAGGATCTGTCTCCTTTCCTTGTGATGTAGTATAGAGGTCCTGTCAGCTCTCCGTTGGGGGTAAAAAATAGGGGAATCTTCTCCTCCCTGTGTGGTTAGTATAGGGATTTGGGCCTTTCTTTCCTGGGGGGTGGTGAAAGTATAGGGGAAATCTGTCCCCTCTCCTTTTTGGGTGAAGTATAGGGGGATCTTTTTTCCTCTACTGTGTGGGGGATAAAGGGGAACGGGTCTCCTCTCCTGTGTGGGATTTATAGGGGATCTGTCTTCTTTCCTGTGGGGGTTGTATTATAGAGGATTTTAAAAATTTTCCCTGTTTCCCCTCCTTTTTTGGGGATTATGAACAATTTCCCGAGGCCTTTTTCTTTGGGAAAATGATTCAAGGTTCCCGCAGGGTTTATTCGGCAAAGTCCCGGGTGATAACGGGGAAAACTTTTTTGGACTCTGCTTTTAATTTTCCCAGATATTTTCCCGGCAATTTCCCTCGTTTTTTAAGCTATTGGGGGTTTCTGGCGTAAAAATTTTGGAGCTGGGGATACTCCCGGTAAATAAGATAATTTAACATTCCGGGGAAACCAATTAATAAACTTTTTTAAAATTATTTTTTTTTTTTTTAAAGAAGTTGTTTGTAAAATTTTTTGGTTTGGATAAAGATACTTCCCAAGTAATCCCACCGGGTATTTCCGCAGCAATAGGACCTTGAAACTGAAAACCATTTTTTGGGGGTTAGATTTAAATTTTTAATTTTGAAAAATAAACTAGGAAAAAGGGAAATTCCCTTTTTTAAAGGGGGGCTCTTCTCGATACAAA
>JAODAL010024158.1:0-61144 GCA_025379985.1 Phyllomedusa bahiana | reverse complement strand
TTCCGGATCCCTTATCTTCGTTTTCTGTAAACACTGTTCCCCAGTGGCGGTCGGATTCCGCCTCCTTGCATTTCATTTGCTGCCGGCTGTGGTAATCTGTGGTAATTTACATTCTGTCCTTCCCCCGGTCGTATTCACGGGAGCGCGCATTCCTGCGCATGCTCCATAATGCCGACCGTCTCTGTGTTGTTCTGCAGTGTAAATTGGTAGTAAACAGATTCCGGGCATGCAGAGGAGGGCGGAATCTGTGACTGAGCAAGCGCATTCCCTCCTCCTTGTGTGATGTCCTCAAGACACGGCAGCGAGGGAGTGATGGCATATATCAATACAGTAGTGTGGTAGTGGCGGTCGTAAATGTGGAGATATTTGCTGTAGGTGCGACGTATGCGTGCAAGGTTTGCGCTGTTCATTGACAGCGAGCAGTGGTAGGTGCGACGTATGCGTGCGGGGTTTGCACTGTTCACTGACAGCGAGCAGTGGTAGGTGCGACGTATGTGTGCGGGGTTTGCGCTGTTCACTGACAGCAAGCAGTGGTTGGTGCAACGTATGCGTGCGGGGTTTGCGCTGTTCACTGACAGCGATCAGAGGTCCTGCAGCAGAGAGATCTTGTGCAGTCCCATGTAAACACAAACAGATAAAGAGTATAGTTTTGTTATGCAGATATGTAGAGGTCAGAAGTGTAATAATCTGCAGGATATATCACTGTGTGTGAGAGAGAAAAAAAAAAATCACCCATCTCTCCCAGGGTCCTTAATGTCAAATGCCCATTCTAATTACAAAACATGTAGAGAGAGCAAGAAATGTAGATATACACTATTGAGTTACTTAGCTTTTCACTTCCAATGATTCCTTAGTCTCCGACAGCAGAGAATCTCTCCCTCCACGCCCCCAGAGTGAATTTTCATGTGCTCACTTTGGGGCGTGTCTGTAGAGAGAAGATACTCCCTGCTGGGAGGAGAAACATGCCTCTCCATTTCATAATCTCTCCTTAGCAACCAGTATAAACGGCTGCCAAATGATGAAACGATAAAAACCCCTTTAACTTTGAGTCCCTCTAGGGCGCTTCACCACTAGGGGGTGCGATAATTTCTACAGCCTAATGCATTGTGTATACAATGCATTAGGGTGTACCAAGATGCCGCTTTCCCCACTTCTTGATTGGGACTGGAAGTGGGGCAATCGAAAACATGGCAGTGATGGAAGCCTTCACAAGGCTTCCAGCTATCATGTTCAGTGAGTTCGCTGCGGGGGTCCTGATCACAGTGAGAAATGGTGCACGGCACTGTTTCTCAGTGATTTAGACAGGCTGGGTGTTAGCTGCAATTAGCCGCTAACACCAGCCGGCTGTGCGATCTCACTTCAAAGCCGCTTACCGGCATCAGGACGTATGGATACGTCCTATGTCGGTAAGTGGTTAATGCCTTTTCAGGCCTTATGCTTAAATGGAGACTGTCAGGTGGTTTATATGATGAGGAGCAGGATTTCTGAATTAAAAGCAGAGGAAAAATCTTTAAACGAAAAGGGAAAGTACTGCTAAACCCGCCCCCATAGTGATTGACAGTTTGCTCTGTATGCATACCTATAGGAAAAGCTGTCAATCACTGTATGTGAGCGGGGTAACCAGGACATTACCAGGAGTGCGGTCATATTTTCTGCTTTTTACGCAAAAATCCTATAACCCTATATATGACAGAGCTCAGCTTCTCTCTCTAACATCCTGCTCTCAAATAGGGCAGCATAAACCACAGACAGAATTTATTTAGGGCGAGGTCTCCCCAGTACAGCAGTCATGTGTGGATTAAACTGTCTTCACATGTTTTTTGGTGACATCAGTTTGTTTGGCACACTCATAAGCCACTTGAGCGATGGACATCATTGTCTCAACAATCAACGCACAGGAAGACAATTTAGATGCTTTTTTTTCAGTCCATTAATAAAAGAAGAAAAATTAGGTGGTTAAGTCATTTTTCAGGATGATGCATCTTGCTACAGTGTTTGTTGGCTAAAAGTTGAACGAGGTGAAATCCACATCGTTTGTAAGGCTGAAAAAAAAGCTGTCCACCCCGTTCAGGCTATTGTGCTATAGTGTTGATCCATAGGAAGACAAAAACCCCCATGAGGTAGAAGCCTATTGTCCTCATTTTTGGGGACAAATTTCTTTCCATCTCCAATCTGAATAAATCCTTTGATCTGCAAAGAAAATTTATAGACTATGGCTTTAAGAATCTGCACCTCATGTCCATTTCTCACCTGTCCGAGATTTATTCAAACCTTGGCCAGATGTCCAGACAACGAATAAAGTTTACTTGTGAGATTCTACCATTGAAAACCGTGTTGGACAACGTGGTTTTCAGTATTTTATGTGGATTTAGTTTTTTTTTTTCAGGGGGGATTTACAGGCCCATTAATCTCTATGGGGTTTTGGATACAGATCCTCATCTGAAACGACATAGAAATGTTTTGGACGCATTTTACATGAGGTTTTTAGTCATCCACATTAACCTCAATAGCTTGGCCTCAAAAGGTTTTTATGACATTTAAAGATTAATGGCAATATGCAGTGTCTAACCTACAATGAGTTTTTCTAGTGAGGTCAATGGGGATGATTAGCCTTCGGTTTTAAGCTATGTACACACGGCTTAAAATGGGCCGTATTTCGGTCCGTAATTACGTGCCAAAGTGCGCAAATTACGGGCCGAAAACGGCCCATTCACTACGGTAATTCACAGTTCTCATAGAGAACTATGGATTATGTCTCCTCTCCCCGCCCGGCGGGGAGATAATTGACATGTGAATTACTAGCGGCGTACACGCGCCGCTGTCAATTCAAGTCTATGGGCCGGCGAAGTGCCGGCCCCCTGCTCAGTCCCCCGCGTCACACAGCGTAATTGCGCCCTGCAAATACACCGTGTGAACATGGCCTTAGGCTATGTCTCCACTGCACATGTTTTCGGTAGGTTTTTTTTGGTGGCTTTCATTTTCTGAAAACTCTGAAAAAACAACTGAAAACAGATTCCATAGACTTTAATAGTAAAAACATTCTGTAGTCTCCACAGAACATTTTTTTTCAGCTCATTTCTACTTCAAGTTGTTGTTTGAAACTTGTTGCAAAAAAACGGCAAAACAGAGCAGAAAATTTACTATTGAAGTCTATGTAAACCGCCTTTTTTTTTCTTTGCTGCATTTTTGCAGAAATCCACAGCAATTTAATACTGTTCATTTCTGCAAAAAAAGTCGTTTTTTGACATGCACTGGCCAAAAAACTCAGTTTAATGAACGGTTTTAGTATTTGGTTTTCAGTGAGATTTTTTTTTTTTGTCCAGTGCCATGTACACATAGCCTTAGATAAGTATTTCCACGTGGATTCCGAATTGAAATATTCATTGTGGGAACATAGCCTTAGAAAAGGCAAATTAACTCAGTGACATGACCAGCAAAGACCTCAATTTGATTTAAAATACGCTGGCACCACATGAAGCTGATCTGTTGATCTCTCTAAAAAGCCCTCAACCAGACTGACATAAAATATAGTTAGTCAGTAGTGTCATCCAGGTCTTGCAGAATTCAAGTATCAGAAAAGCCTGAGGAGAAGCAACAATACCTTTTTCCTTAAAGGGATTTTATCGATACAAAGATCATATCTGTAATGATGTGGACAGTAGAGATAACCACTTTTGCAATTGGTTTGTATTACCTAAATTATTTAGCATAGCAGCTATGAGCTAATCTGTGTGTTCTACACCTAAAACTGCACTCTGGGGTTAGGCCAGGCCTCGTTTGCTGAGCTTGGCTATCTGATATTTAGTTTAACCCCAGGCTGGGACACATCCCCCTATGCCGTGATTGGCTGCCTGCACTCTCTGTGCTCACTCCCCTCTGAGCTGTGTCAAACTGGAACTGAAGAGTCTCTCAGGGTCAGCTTATATGTGAAGGATCTGGGCAATGCTAGATTCACTCCTCCACCCTTATAATAAACTCTGCTAGACACAATGACAGGATGTCACTTTCTGTAATGTTAGGGGGCTGTATGTATAACTGCTTACACCAATACATGTGTTCTGGTTACAAGGATTGCTTGTGGAGGGAGGTGACAGCTCAACAGGCATGAGAACTGACCATCGCAGGAGGTCTGAAGAGCTGTGACATCCTCTCCACTACTCACACAGAATGAAGACTGGAAAGGGAGCAGGAACAGGGAGAGGGTGGGATGATGTCACCATTCTCCTGTGAGGGAGAAACTGACTACTGGGAGGTGAGACACGCCCCTGGATTTGAAGCTGTAAGAGAGAGAAAGCTCAAGAGGCCTGTAAAAGCCTGTACTAAGAAAACCCCTTTAAGGGTATGTTCACACAGCCTGTGTTAGACTGTATTTCAGGGTGTAATTGCGCTGCAATATGCCCCAAAATATGGCCTGTAACTACCAGGGCTGTGGAGTCAGAGTCATGGAGTCGGTGCCTATTTTGCAGGAGTCGGAGTCGTCATAAAATGGACCGACTGACTCCCAAAATATATAATAAGTTGGTCCAGTTAGTTTGATGCAGTGCAAAGAGCAGGAGGAATTGGGTCTGGCCGGTGCTACTGCTCCCATATCTTCAGCATTATCATATGAGGAGTGTAATTGATGACATGGAGCATGCTCCCATGGCAAACAGATTTAATCAAAATTTTTCACCTGCTTTAAAAGAAGTAGAAGAGTTCAACCATTCATCAAAACTGACTGTGGCTGAGGCAATTCCTTTATACCCTGACATTGTTAGAGATGTTGCCCCTGTGGTCACCGATTTCCCCCAACCCAAGTTAGTGTAGAGAGGCCGTTCTCTAGCCTGGAAATAATGAGATCAGATGTGAAGTCATGTATGTAAGATCTGATGGAGGCAATACTATTATTTCTCAGAACAAATTCAGAGACTCCACAAATGTTCCTGCGGTGTTTTGCATATTTACAATTTTTTTGTGTTCTAAAGTCATATCCAATAAATATATTTTACACTGAGAAGCAAAATGGTAACAATGTTTTGAACTTGTGACTTTCAAGCTCCATATCTCACCATCCACTACAGCTTTGTACATGACGCTACTGTAATTTTATATACAGTCATCTTACATATCTTATACATAAATTTGACTTGCAAGTATTTAGCATCTGCTTAGTTCTGCAGATTCTTTCCTGTAACTGCATTATTACTGTTTTGCTCCTAAAAATCAATTAATCAGTTAATTTTTATTATTTTGTTAGTATTTGGGAAATCCACCTTTGGTTTTCAATACTCCCTGTATCCTTTTGGGCTCTGAATCTTGACCAAAATCTGATCCCAGGTCTCTTCTACACATTCCCAATGTTGGTGCAGACTGGACTTTGATACAAATACAGTTTTTTCTTCAACTCTACCCACAAGTGATCAAAAGATCAAAACATTGTTACCCTTTTGCTTGTCGGTGTCTGTTCTACCTAAATAGCTTGATTATTGTTTCATAGGGAGATAAACAGCCTGATACCATTTTACTACAGTAAAGTTATCACTTAAACATGCGCCGTGTATGAGGGAGTCGGGAGTCGGAGGTTTGGGAAATTGAGGAGTCGGGGCTTTGGCTTGCTGACTCCACAGCCCTAGTAACTACAGTAATTCATAGCTCATAAAGAGCTATGAATTACATCAGTCTCCCCCAATATGTATTGCACAGGTGAAAGAAGTGACAGGTCTCTTCTTCCCAGCGTTCACACTTTGGGGATGATAGAAGTGAATGCCCCTCCCTCCCCCTTTAGAAGTATGCGCTGGTCAGTGTACTTCACCTGGCGTATTGAGGCATGCACAGCACACGTTGCAATACACTGTGTGAATATTTGTTTACCTTTTTATATGGAAGGAAAAAAAGCTCAGCAAAATATTTCTTATTTGTTTGAGAGAGTAATACCCATCGCTTCAGTATCCATCATTTCACAGTTACATCACCATCAATGTTGGAAAAAGCTTTATCAGGCGATTCGCTTCTCCAATACATCACTGCACATTCAAAATCCGTGAGTATACAACCATCCCTTATTCACTGCAGCTACTTTAGTTGGGGCTTTAAAGCCACATCATCTTTTACTGTATCCCGCTTACAATGTTCTTTGTGCATCATTACGTTATACTGTACAGTATTTTTTTTCTGCCTCGTTATCCATCGTTTCGTTATTCTTCACACTTTTCTGGAACGTAATCCCAGTGGTTAACAGGGTATCCCTGTATATGTTATGAAGCCAGAATGGGTCACAAAACAACATCTACAGTGCCTTGCGAAAGTATTTGGCCCCTTTGAACTTTTCAACCTCTTGCCACATTTCAGGCTTCAAACATAAAGATATAAAATTTTTATTTTTTTGTGAAGAATCCACAACAACTGGGACACAATTATGAAGTGGAACAAAATGTATTGGATATTTTAAACTTTTGTAAAAAATAAAAAACTGAAAAGTGGGGCGCGCAAAATTGTTCAACCCCCTTAAGTTAATACTTTGTAGCGCCACCTTTTGCTGCAAATACAGCTGCAAGTCGCTTGGGGTATGTCTCTATCAGTTTTACACATTGAGAGACTGAAATTCTTGCCCATTCTCCTTGGAAAACAGCTGGAGCTCAGTGAGGTTGGATGGAGAGCGTTTGTGAACAGCGGTTTTCAGCTCTTTCCACAGATTCTCGATTGGATTCAGGTCTGGACTGTGACTTGGCCATTCTAACCCCTGGATACGTTTATTTGTGAACCATTCCATTGTAGATTTTGCTTTATGTTTGGGATCATTGTCTTGTTGGAAGATAAATCTCCGTCCCAGTCTCAGGTCTTTTGCAGACTCCAACAGGTTTTCTTCCAGAATGGTCTTGTATTTGGCTCCATCCATCTTCCCATCAATTTTAACCATCCTCCCTGTCCTTGCTGAAGAAAAGCAGCCCCAAACCATGATGCTGCCACCACCATGTGTGACAGTGGGGATGGTGTGTTCAGGGTGATGAGCTGTGTTGCTTTTACGCCAAACATATCGTTTTGCATTGTGGCCAAAAAGTTGGATTTTGGTTTCATCTGAGCAGAGCCCCTTCTTCCACATGTTTGGTGTCTCCCAGGTGGCTTGTGGCAAAATTTATACATGACTTTTTATGTATATCTTTGAGAATTGGCTTTCTTATTGCCACTCTTCCATAATAGCCAGTTTTGTGTAGTGTACGACTGATTGTTGTCCTATGGACAGACTCTCACACCTCAGCTGTAGATCTCTGCAGTTCATCCAGAGTGATCATGGGCCTCTTGGCTGCATCTCTGATCAGTCTTCTCCTTGTTTGAGATGAAAGTTTAGAGGGACGGCGGGGTCTTGATAGATTTGCAGTGGTCTGATACTCCTTTCAATATTTTCGCTTGCACAGTGCTCCTTGGGTTGATTAAAGTTTGGGAAATCTTTTTGTATCCAAATCCAGCTTTATACTTCTCCACAACAGTATCTCGGATCTGCCTGGTGTGTTCCTTGGTCTTCATGATGCTCTCTGCGCTTTAAACAGAACCCTGAGACTATCACAGATTAGGTGCATCTATACGGAGACTTGATTACACACAGGTGGGTTATATTTATCATCAATCATTTAGGACAACATTGGATCATTCAGAGATCCTCACTGAACTTCTGGAGTGAGTTTGCTGCACTGAAAGTAAAGGGGCCGAATAATTTTGCACGCCCCACTTTTACGTTTGTGGTTTTTTTTTAAGTTTAAAATATCCAATAAATTTCGTTCGACTTTACAATTGTGTCCCACTTGTTGATTCTTAACAAAAAATAAATAAAATTTTTTATATCTTTATGTTTGAAGCCTGAAATGTGGCAAAGGGTTGAAAAGTTCAAGGGGGCGAATATTTTCGCAAGGCACTAACAGCTGAAGAATGTGTTGGTTTTTTTTTTTTTAAAACATTCTTTGTATCCCTGACAAAAGAACTTGCTGTTTCCGAAACGCATTGGATGTGTGGAGCCAGTAGGCTTCTGTAGCTAAAAGGTGATGTTGCTGTGATCTGTGTACTAGTGGAAGCGCAAAAGCCGCCTGCCCGGGTGCCTGAGCAGTGATCCAGCAGGTATGGGTTAGGGAATAGTTTGAGTTTCTTGAGGAGGCGTGTTAGTTGTTTTGGGAATAACTATATTTACTTTCTACTTTTGGAAGCAGTCATAGTCAGAAAAGCTTTTTCATGAGAACCAGGATTGCATCTCTTGGTTTAATATAAAGGTATGCACTCCTGAGCGGTGTCCTATATAGTGTATGTAACAAGTATTATATCTATTCAAACACTATTTCCTCTTGAAACTGTAGGTTTGGATTTTTTTAATTCTTGACATCTGTTACTGTGTGGAATTTGGATAAGTTTGTGGTTGTATTTATTAGAGTTGAGCGGAGTTAACCCTATATACCTCGCTGCTTGCTTTTATTTGGTGCGGATACAAGAATTTTTTTTTTTTTTTTTTCTTTAAACATTGTAGCAAATTAAAGGAAAAACCCACCAGTGAACATGTTCTATGTTTAGTGATTCAATAATATTTGCCAGGGTTTAAGATGGTAGGCTGAATCCCTAAAATGAGCGTTAGTTTTTCAATGCAGACGGTTTTTATAATTAATTCTTATTTGGAACTCAGGTAAAATTTAGGTTGATTTACAAAAGAAAAAAGTGTTTTCTAAAGGTTATTGAAGCACAACGCAAAGTGTGAATGCAGCCTTGAGGTATTTTCACAAAACTGGTTTGGATTCGGATTCTTGGCCCAGAGTCGGCATCCAAACAGAGTGTAAAGTGATTTACATGTGCCCTGTGTAAAATTAGCATCGTCGTTATGACGACGATGATTTAACACAAGAAATAGTAAAGTTCCTGAGGCAGGAATAAACCTTTGGCATTCTGGGTCGTTTCCTCGTTGAAATTCCATGCTGGCAAGTGCAGAATTTCAACAAGGAAACGAGCGCGAACATACTGCCATGTGAACCTACCATAAATGTTCTTGTTTAGCTCAGTCTTTGTAACAAGTTGTTTTAATTTTTTTTTAACATTTTTGGCTATGCCACCTCATGTGGATCTATTTTGCTACAGAAGTTAGAATAATTGTATGTGCAGCTGGAGTCTTGGGATACGTTTTTTGCAACACAAAGCATACTGCGTCAAACCCATCTAAAAACGTGTGGTATGCATTTGGATAGGTTTTCTGGACTGTTGAAACGTATCCCCATAGTTTCCATTGCCTTTTCAATGTGTTAAACAGATCACAAAGTGACATGTCAATTCTTTGAATGCATCCGTTTAACACAATGCAAAAACGTATGTAAAACACGTATCGTCTGAACGACAATACGTATTTTACATTGAAATCAATGTGATCACATTTGAACATTGTTAAATACGTATTGGGGTATGTTTTTTGGTACGTAAAACATACCCAAATGCATGTTTAACAAACACCGTGTGAACTTACCCTTAACCTGCATTTATTTTACAGGCTATAGTAAGTTTAGACATTGGGGTAAATTTATTGGAGCAGCATAATTCTGGAACAATTTACACCAATAAAACTTATAAGCGTGCGTGCTTTGTCACCATTTGTAATGCATTTTAGACACTTCTGTGCTGTGTCTGACAAAGGGGGTGTGGTGCCATTCACCAAAAAGCTGTTAGCATTTTGCCGCAATTTAGTGGCATGAACTAATAGAAAGTGTAAACTCAGACTAGACGATTTGATAGATTTATCAACATTAACACTAGATAGTCTGAAAAGGCGTCAGATTTTTTTTTTAACATGGTGCATGTTTAAAATTGTCTAGTCTGACCCCATTTTACACTAACTTAGACTAGTCTGTCTAATATAACATTAGTTTTTCAGAATTAGTCTAAAAAGGCGTCAGACTAGACAATTTAAAAATGTGCCAGATTTATCAACAATTAAGTATTAAACAGTATTGATTAATCTGCCCCAATATATAAAAATACGGTCACAGTATGGCACACACAATCCCTAGCACATTTGCTTCTTTCAACAACTGCTTAGTACCGCTTGGGTAAGGAATCAGAGATGCAGCAAGGGTAGTACTAAAATGCTAAATTGAAGACTTAAAATAAAGACGTACAAGCATTTCTACAGAACAAAAACAACATTTACTAAAATAGACGTTAAAATATTTAAAAAAAAAAATCTTATTTTGAGGAGTTCCCCCCTCTATGCCCGAGTCAAACACTCACATATTACAAATCAAGGTTGGGCTAAGGAATGTAAGTAAGCTGCTCATCTTAAATCGGAGGGATGGGAGTGTAACATCCAGTCCCTACTGCTGTCGGGACTTGGAGTCCTTCCAACCAATAGCTTGTGCTGTGCTAAGAGAAGATTAGCTAAGGCAGCTTGATCAAAATGCCTCTCTTCCTTAGCAAGTGCATGTAAGAGTTTGGACTTTTTACAATGTAAGATCAGTCATGTAAACATTAAACCTCCCAGAGATATAGTTTCCGCATTTGTTTTACCAGCGAGCATCCATTTTCTTATTTTGCTAGAGCTAAAAATGCCAGACTGGTGCCGGTAAAGTCCACTGATTTGAAATCTCACAACACATTTTCTTCCTGGAAGTCCTACAGCATAGTTCTTAGACCTTTATGAAGAATAAAAATAGAATTATAGTTGTTTACATGGTGTTCCTTTAAGTGCACACATAAAGTGCTTTTCATATGTCCAGGAGCGCCGTACAACCAGTGCACAGCAATATGGTAAAAAGAGCTCCAGCGATTATGTATGTACAATAAATTATCTGATCATGATGGCACTGAACAGGATCTATGCTGGTTACAGACTGACCAAGGTCTTCTGAGGATGCCCAAGGAGAATCGCATCCAGCTGTCCCAAGAGTCATGTCCAATATTAAAATACATCTTTACAAAAGCATTGTTTCTTCCATCTGTTCTGCTGCTCAGGGTAGCACCGAGCTGCAGATCAGAAAGGATGGAAAGTTCACCGGACACTTTGTAGATCACGGCCATGAAAGCTTTAGGAAAGGAAGAGGGGAGTCACCAGGTAGAAACCTCTTTTCAGAAGAAGGAAGATGTGATACAAATAATCAGTTGACTCTGCCTTCATGGGAAGATCCGTGAAGAGTTTCTGAGCTATGGCATTTAGGGAGTTGAATACATGCTAGTTAAGAATCTTCATAAAGCTGTCTTATTGCTGTTCAAGGTTTGGTCACCGTCGTCATAGCCAGGCATGAGCTGGTGTAGAGTAACTGTGCTCCATCCCAGCACTAAATGAAACAAATAGGTCCCCCTCGTTGGCTCCGAGGATGACTCCTTCAACATCTACTTCCAAATCCTCTGTAATAAAAAAAAAATAAAAAAATCAGTATAATGTATTTTTTACCAAAATTCTACCTCATTTATATAGCTGGGCCCCACCTTGGTCAGAATCCGACCGCTCAGATGACAACGTGGAGGAGTCCAGGCTGTCAGCTCTTATGCGCTCAGTGCTGCTAGCGGGTAGAAGCTGTTTTAGTCTCTGTCGTAGCTTCTGTTGCTCAGTCCTTAGTTTTTCTTTTAGATTCTTTGCTCTCAGCTCCTGATCCTCCAGTTTCTGTAATGGATTATAGAACAGTTTACGTCACATTCACCAAAACAAAATTTGATTACGTTACTCTGACACAAAACCCCCAAATATCCAACTGGAATGTCCTGCTGAATAAATCTGCACAACTGAAAACCTGTGGCCTATAGACAAATATTTCCTTATTGCAGTCGCTCACCTTTATGTGCTGTCTCGCTCGGTGCAGGAGGCTGAGAGTTGTGTGACGAGAGGTGTCCACGCTTAGAGGAACTTGCTGCTTCAGTTGTTCTAGACACCTCCGCAGCTGAGCTCTCCTAGAAATAGAATTGCTGAATGAATAGTTTGTACCTCAGACATAGAAGCAGAAACATGCCTAAATGGGGTCAAAGGATGCTGTCATTCACTAAATAGATTTCCTACATTTTAAGCGACACTGAGGAGTATTTTTGTTAAAACCATTTTTTTCAGAAGTTTTTTTTTTATATACAGAATTTTTGGCAATTTTGTTTTCATTTCAACAGTCCTATGCAATTAAAAATTACACATAAAATATTATCCTTCTCTAGCTTTGTGAGAGAACTTTTGTTTGCCATCTATCTCTATAAAGTCTCATTACAAAGTTAAAGACTAGTAATGAGCGATTACGTCGACGATCGTCATCCGGTCGATAGTCGATATAGTCAATTATCAAGACGATTTCCGATAGTAGATTCTTACACCCAAACAGGGCTGGAGAAGCTGGAATTAACATCCACAACAGTAAATTGGATACGTGCTACATTTAAGCAACACAACACTGTTTCGCTGAGCTATATTGAGAGAGACCGAGCACACGTCCTGCTCTTATGAGATACTGACACACACTGATGCTGAACAGGAAGGGCTGTTCTATGTAAAATGAGGTCATGTGATTTTTCCAGCCAATCACAACCATACACATCCCAGTAATGACGTCGCACACCCAGCTCACCCTGCTCTATTCTCTAAGCCGATTCGCTGGCCGCCAAAATGACAGGAAGCGCCGAAAATGGCGCGATATTAATAGATTATCGCGTGATCGAAAAATTCCGTGCCGATTTCAACTTTGTTGATAATAATCGCTCAACACTATTAAAGACAGAATAATTGATCTATTGTTCTCTCCATAGGCATAGATAAGATTTTACTAGACCATGAGCAATGCATGAAAGGAAAACAATGTCATCTTTTTCTGCACTGTGCACTTCTCAGACTACAGCTGACCAGAGAGGTGGACCATCTAGCAATTACACTGCTGTGCCACTATAGCTCACAGAAAGGATGTCAGGAAAAGTAATGTACATAGGGGAACTTTAAAAAAAAATAAATGTGTGTGTGTGTGTATATATATATATATATATATATATATATATATATATATATATATAAATAAAAAATATAAATCATCAACCCAATTAAAAGTTATTATTAGTCACATATCACTTGTCAACATGTGAAAATAAAAATTTGATTGTAGTGTCCCTTTATAAATTACTGGGGCCCCAACTGAATATTGTCATCACATCAGGCCTACACAACATGTGGCGCATCAAAGGATAAAGATTTGACAACCTGCTATGAATGGGCGAAGCGGTGTGTAAACGCCACCCAGTAAGGGGTGTTCCTCAGCAGTTTGGGGATGTTCCTAGTTGGTCCAGGGGTGCTTTTAGGCAGTTTTGGCCCCCACCTTCTACCAAGTTGTGCTGGTCTTCTTTACATTATGGGCCTCATTTATGAAATCTGTTCTGTTTATGGTTTCTATGGGCAACAAAGACAGTCTTACTGTTAGATTTTATAGAAGAGGCCTTATATTTGCAATACTGAAAGCACATGGCTAGGGTACACAAGGTGTATTTCAGTCAGGGTTGCAGCATTAGCAAGAATCGCTGTGATATGCAGCACTTCTGATTTTTAAATTGCTTGATAAGTAGTTCCACAAATTTGCAGGTCAAAAGCGGCAAAACAACGTGGCCATTACATCTATGTTAGTAAGTTATAAGTCATAGGTGCCACGTTCTGCTGTAGTTCTCAACCACAACTGAAATACTCTGCTTCCTACCTCATCATCTCTACCAGTCACTTGTATGACTTAAAGGAGTTGTCTCATCTCATAATTTCATAGGATTCATGAATGAAATTATGCTGCTTTGCTCTGTCACTTCCTGGTCAAGCTGTCTGTAATTAGCATATGAGCTCCAGGTATTCAGACTTCTCTGTTTATTATGTTTATTAGTCTAGATTAGCTAAAATTACCTTCTACCAGGACAGGAGAGGCTTCTGAGCTAAAGTAAACAGTAGAACTTACTGTCTTTTGTCTGAACAATCAGATAACACACAAGCTCTCACCGCCTGCAGTTCTGTGCTGGCCGTGACCTGTGTGATGACGTCACTTCTTGCTATCATATAGAACAGGGGGGGAGAGGGGAGAAGTACACAGGTTGGTCACTTGGGGAACCAGAGAGAGCACAGAAGGTGATAAAATCACTTGTAGCTCCTTAACAGAAAAAAAATGAACAAAGCAATATATTTGGAAAATGTCTTCATTTAGTGTTCCCTACATATTGAAAGCTATTCTTTGTAGCGAGACAACCACTTTAATGCCTTGATATCCTATAACAAGTGTATCATGAGAAACTGCTTTCAGGGGATAGGCACCTTCCTTACTGAAATTGTATGCTTCATATTACTTTTTGTTCAGTGGATTACTCTAAATTCCAGTAGAATACAAGATCTCTATGAACACCTTAATCATGCACCTACTCTTGACCCCCTCCCCCTCCACTCTCCCCACACACACTCTCCATCTGCACCTTCTAAGAGCCATAAGCTTCTAATTTATCTTGGAAGACCTGTTTTTCAGTGGTACTATTTAGAAGCCATACCATTTAGTGCTCATACAACAAAAACACGACTGCACAATTTTATGTTTTTTTTTTTTTGGGGGGGGGGGGGGATTTGCTGTTTGTACGGAGTCCAGCGTGTGGTATATATGACATGTATAACTCTGATATTTATCACTGTGCAGGGTAAATGACATAATATTGCATTAGTCCGAGCTTTGATCGACACAGTAAAACCAATTCTGTTAATTTTATTATTATAAGACAAAAAAGTGAGGTTTTAATTCAATTTTTTTCAAACTTTTTTCTCTACCATTCATTTTTTAACTCCTCTAAGTGACTTAAATATATAACTCACTAGTACTATAGAGTGCAGTAATTATGTACTGCCATATGTTGTCATGTCACTGATCTCCTACTACACTCTGCCTCTATAAGAAAAGCACCAAGAAAACACTGTGTAAAGGTATCTCAAGAGTAGCAGCTGTAACCTGATCTCCCTCTAAGGATAATCTACCTTCATCACTGCCTCACCAAAGACCTATTTTGTCAGTGAACAGAGTGACCAGCGCAGGAGGGAGGAGGAGACTGACAACTGAAGGAACAGGCAGGGGCGTAGCTAGACTCATGGGCCCGGGTGCAAAACTTCAGCTTGGGGGGCCTCCTACCCACAGACACAGTCTGTTGGTCAATACTTTTCAACAACAGGTTCCCTACTTGACGTGACGGATGTCTATGGTGTAGCGCGCTGCAGAAAATTATTTCTATTAAAAGAAATTGTCCAACAGAAGAAAATTCATTTCAAACGGGGCCAAAGAAAAACAAGTTATACAGCCAAAGCGTCTCTTGCCCTCCTTCCCCTCAAATAAAAATATTGTGGGGTGCTTTGCCTCAGCTACTGCCTGCACCGTGCAGGCTGCTGCTATGAGCGCTGTATCGCTGGCTCTATGTGACCTGACCCAGTGATACTCCAGTGTGGCGAGGTGGCTGATGTGACCCCTGTAGCTACGCCACTACCCATAGACACAGCAGATGTAGAAATATAAGTACCAGCATGCCTGCCACATGGGCCAGTCTCATGTAACATAAGGTATAGACATTACAGACACAAACTATAGGTGTGCATCTGTGAATATATATATATATATATATATATATATATATATATACACAGTATGTATTAGAACATATAAAGTGTGCTCCTGTTACATTCACACGGCTTATTTCGGGACGTATTTACGTCCGCAAATACGTCCCGAAATACGTTTCAAATAATGAACAATTAGATTAGCATTGATTCCAATGTAAAATACGCCTCGTCATTCACAAGAGGCGTATTTGCGGGCGTAAATACGATCGTAAAATTAAGTCCCCTGTCACTTATTGAGGCGTATTTTGCAACGGAAATCCCCATAGTAAAGAATGGGGATGGGCTTTACGATGCGAAATACGTGCCACACTTTGTGACACGTATTTGAAACGTATTTCGGGACGTCTTTGCGGACGTAAATCCGTCCGTAGATATGCCCCGAAATAAGCCATGTGAACATAGCCTTACTGTGTAATCACTATCCTGGCAGGAGGTGCTGGCTGGGAGCAGTGCTGTGGACAGTGATCTTTGATGGGCAGTGAACTGTTCCGCCTGGGATGCTGGGAGACGGACCGCTCCTCCACCCTCCCTTCCTGTCTCTCTGCAGACAGCAGCTTCGTGCACAGAGCTGTCTGCCGCTGCTGTGCTTGTTTCAGCTGTGATGGCTGAGTCTGCACGACCTAGCGATCGCAGCTGTGTGGCGAGAGGGGCTTGTGAGCCCCCCTGGCTCAGGGGCCCGGTCGCAATTGCGACCGCTGTGACCCCTGTAGCTACGCCACTGGGAACAGGTATTTACTTTATATTATTAATATATTTCAAAGCTTCTGTCACAGTTTGCACTATAGATTTATAGGGAGAAAAAGGAAATGATTACTATAAGAAAATTAACAAATATAAAATGATAGTCACATACCGATGTTTCTCTAGTTCATTGTGGACGGACCTGCAAGTATATGAAAAAGGACAAAATAACAGTTAAAACATTGAAAAAAAACTGTATATTAATCTTAAAATTGGTTTCTGGGTAAGAATTGTATTACCTGGACAACCACCTTTAAGCAATTTTTGTTTTCAATAGCATACTGCTGCCCAATGGGATCCAGTGATCCGGCATCGGTCTCCTGTCGATTAGCATGTCACCAATATAGGTGAAGATTGGTAGCAGCAGTTACGTGCCATCACCTTCTGGAACCAAGTGATCCGAATGGTAATGTTAATGGCATGCTGACTGGCTAGAGTAGCGATGTCCCATTCAGCAGAAGACTATAAGGGTATGTTCACACGACACTGCAGTCTATGAGAAGTGTTTAGAACATTGTTTTGGGCGTATTTTGGTGGACCAAAATTACATGATGTGAACATACCCTATCGCTGGATCCAAAGTGAAGGGAGAGGAGAGTATAAGTTTTTTTTTGTTTTGTTTTTTTATAAGTCAGCATTAACCCATAAAGAAAATAAAATTACTACCTGGAAAACCCCTTTAACCTACCATTCATTGGCTAGAACCAGAGAATACTCCACTATACTCAAAAAGATGCTCATAGGTAGTCCCTACAAGTGGGCATCACAACAGCACATAGTATGACACGAGCGCTACAGTTAGAAACATGCTAATTAGGTGGGCAGCACTAAATCCCAGAGCACGAAGGCTCCCACATTATATTTTTGACTTGGCCATTCTGAGCACAACATTTTTGATAGTGTGATAATGATAAAGATACATACATTCATGCTGGAAAAATCTATAAATTGAGATTTAAACAGTCCTCCTCATCATGCTGTTCACATTTTGACATGATCATGAGACCAAGACAACACCTTACAATTGATCAACAATACCTCGCCATTCAACCAGGATGCTCTCAGACGAAAGTGGCCAGCAGTGGGTTAGAGTATCACAGAGTGTCATCAGCAGTTTGCATCAGAGATAGAGAGACTTGAAGAGAAAGGCAAAGAAGTGGACTTCCTTTGGCTACATCACACACTGATGACCGCTTCTTTGGAAATAATGCCCTGTGGAACCGGATGATGAATGTCACACAACTCCAGGCACGTTTAAGGGAGGCGAGAGGCAATCAAGTGTCACGTCAGACCGTTCATAACCATTTACATCAGTGTGGACTATGTGCTAGACGACCAACAAGGGTACCTGACTTGGCTGATGCATAGTACTCTTCTTGACGTCTCCAGCATTGTTGATGGCCATAATTTCTGCCCAGACTCATCAATGAACAGCACTGAGGAGCACTAGTCCCTCGTTCAGTGTAGATGTTCCCTGGCCCATGCAAGACAATGATGCCTGTGCCCATAGGTGTGGTCATGTCATCCAGCACACAGACCACACTGATGTAAATGGTAGCAAATGGTCTGACATGACACTTGGGTGCCTCTCAGCTCTCTTAAACATGCTTGGAGTTGTGTGACATTCATAAATTCAGTTCCGCAGGGCATTGTTTACAATGTAGTGGTGTGTGATGCAGCCAAAGGATGTCCACTTCTTTGCCTTTCTGTGACTCTTACAGTCTCTCTAGATCTGTTGCAACCTGCTGATGATACCCTCTAAACTCTAAGCTCAGTGGCCACTTCCATCTGAGAGCATCCTGCTTGAAGCCCCGCAATGGCGGGGTATTGTCGATCAATTGTAAGGTGTTGTCTTGGTTTCATGACGTTGAAATGTGAATAGCGTGATGAGGAGGAATGTTTACATCCCAAATTGATCCCCTAGATTCCTTTTAATAAAAAGTCTATCATATCAGTATGTACTGTGGACTAGCACTTTTCTGTGATGGCAATCATAGTGTAGCCTGTGGTCATACACGACATCTTCAGCAACAATGCTGTAGAAAATGTGGAAACCGGAACCCACTGCTGGCCACCAATCTCCTCACCTATTGCAATGACAGCAGATGCTCATCGGGTGGTCCCATAAAATTCCACTGTATAGACCGGCCCTCAGCTAGCTGCCAGCCAACCGTGCATAAGAATGAGGAGGACTGAGCTTCTAGGGGTTTCCCAAATCTAGCAGTGTGTGTGTGCT
Source organism: Phyllomedusa bahiana (assembly GCA_025379985.1). NCBI lineage: Eukaryota > Metazoa > Chordata > Amphibia > Anura > Hylidae > Phyllomedusa > Phyllomedusa bahiana. The sequence continues at coordinate 42,596 of JAODAL010024158.1, read as the reverse complement.
CAGCTATATTTGGAACTCCCCTAGAAGTGAATGGAGAGGATGGCCGCAGGTGCCACCCTCCTCATTCTCATGGCACAGTCTGTTCGTAGCTAGCCAAGAGCCGACCTGTGCAGTGGACTTGACCTCATGGCATCTGAATCTTACCTAACACTGTCCGGGTTGCTGGTGGTCCTTTGCCGTTTTCTCCTACCAGGTGTAGCAGTATCACAGGGCAGTATAGAAGCATAGCCATGTTCTGCCTCTGTAAAGAAAGTAAATGTAACCCACCATGATTTTAATAGCACACTTCTATTTGTTTATCCACTTTAATACATTGCGGTTTTCATTCCAAACCACAAAATAATTTATAAATGTACATCACATGAATATGAAAACTTCCACCACAGAAAACTGAAAGGTGGATCATATAACCCTATATATCACAGAGCTCAACTTCTCTCCCTCTATCATATAACCCTATATATCAGAGCTCAGCTCTCTCCCTATTCATATAACCTAATTTTTCACAGAGCTCAACTTTCTCTCCCTCTATCATATAAACCTATATATCACATAGGTCAGCTTCTCCCCTCTATCATATAACCCTATATATCACAGAGGTCAGCTTTCTCTCCTCAAATCATATAAACCTTTATATCACAGAGGTCACTTCTCTCCCTCTATCATAAAACCCTATATCACGGGGTCACTTCTCCCTCATCATATAACCCTATAATCAAGGGGTCAGTTTCTCCCCCTTATCATATAACCCTATAATCACGAGGTCACTTCTCCCCCTCTATCATAAAACCCCCTATAATCAAGAGGTCAGCTTTTCCCCCTCTATCATTAACCCTATATACACAGAGGTCAGTTTCTCTCCCTTTTTAATATAACCCTAAAATCACAGGGTCACTTCTCTCCTCTACATATAACCCCATATATCACAGAGGTCAGCTTCTCTCCCTCTATAATTAACCCTTATATCACAGAGGTCGCTTCTCTCCCTCTATCAATAACCCTTTATATCCAGAGGCAGCTTCTCTCCCCTATCAATATCCCAAATATATCACGAGCTAAACTTCTCTCCCTCTATCATATAACCCTTATATAAAAGAGCCATTTCTCTCCCTCTATCTATAACCATATATCACAGAGGTCACTTTTTCCCATCATAAAACCCTATATTCACAGAGCCCACTTCTCCCCCTCTATCATATAACCCTATATATAAAGGGTCAGCTCCTCTACATAAAACCCCTTAAATATCACAGTTAGTTCTCCCTCTTTTTATAAAACCCTATATTCACAGAGCCAGTTTCCTCCTTTTTTATAAAAACCCATTTTCACAGAGTCGTTTCCCTCCCACATATAACCCTATATATCACAAGTCAGTTCCTCCTCTATCAATAACCCCTGTATATAACAAGCTCAGCTCCTCTCCTCTATCATATAACCCTATATATCACAGAGCTCAGCTCCTCTCCTCTATCATATAACCCTATATATCACAGAGCTCAGCTTCTCTCCCTCTGTTACATAACCCTATATATCACAGAGCTCAGCTTCTCTCCCTCTGTTACATAACCCTATATATCACCTGGCTCCTCTCCTCGATCACATCCTGCTCTCAGCAGTAACCCCTGCCAGGTTCCCTTTCGAGCGGTTATGGTAGTATTCCTATGATCCCATACTGCAGCTCTATCCAGGTCATGTCTGGTGATGTAGATGGACTATAATGGATGGCAGAACATCTCGGGTGGAAGCAGTGCCCACCTCGCCCTTACTGCCAGGCACCCACGTTGCCTCCCTGGGGACAGCGTTTTGGAATTCTGTGCTGGAATCCTTGAACAAGGATCTTCCCCTAATGTGTCCAGAGTAAGCGGCCATCCCCGCACCCCCAGCTCTGGCCTGCTATGGATCATGTGGGAAGCTACACACCCCCACACCCACCATGGTCCTGAAGACGGATGCATCTAATCCCAGGAATCTGACAGATGGTCAGACGATAGGGAGGTGGCAGCAGCATCTATGGGGAGAGGGTCTAGGCGGAGCCGGCCACACAACAGGTGCCTGATGAGGGGCAGCCAGTGACCGGGCGCCCTCCTGGGTCACCTCCTCGATCAGCTGGGCATGAAGTAAACACAGGGGGAGGGGAGGAGACGGCAGCCTGGCCCTGCTACAATGGGCTCTCCTTACCTCGCTCCCTCCTCTCCACGTACTCGGCTGCCTGCAGCAGGACCTGCAGGTTGGTGGGCAGCTGCTCCATAGCGGGCTGGACGGGATCTGGCACCAGACACGGTCACTGAAGGGCCCCGGCCTACCCAGCTTCTCAGCGCTGCGCGGACGTGTCCTGTGCCCGGAGGTCTCCGAAGCTGTGCCCGCAGTAGGCCTGCTCAGGGGCGCCGGGTACCGCAGACAGTGGGCCCGAGCGGCGACGGACAGAGCTCCGGACACTGTTTTCCTACACAATGTAACTAAGACTAAGCAGTCATCTGGCCCCGCCCACAACACGCCCCCAGCTCACACACCCACTCAGGCTGTGCCCACTGCTCTCTACAAGGGCCGGTGCCCGCTGTGCCAGGGACCCCCACTACCCCGCACAGTCCCGAGCCCTCTCCCTGCTGTGTCCGGTGCCTCAGAGCCCGAAACTCCGTTATCCCGGAGCTTCCTGAAGCGGGCGGAGAGTCCAGAGGATTGGCTGAGGGTGCGGGGGGCGGGGCCCAGAGCGTGACGTCACCAGGGATGGCAACAGAAACCGGCGGGAACGAAGAATTCTTTCAAATTTCAAAATCCTCCATCTCAGGGACAATGGTGACAGAAGGCAGCGGGGCGAGCCCGGGCTCCTGTCTACCTGACTGGGCTCCTGCCCTCCGCCCTGGGCACCAGCTCCTGCTCTGTCTACCTCACTGGGCCCGCCCAGCTCCGCTTGCACCTGATGGGCCCCCCCCTCCCCCCCTGGGACCGCTCCTGCTCTCCCTAATCTCCCCCCTCCCCCTGGGAAACCAGCCCCTGCCTGTTACCTACGGGCCCCCCGGCCCTCCCACCCGGGAACCGCCGCCCCCTGCTTCTCCCTGCTGGGCCCGGCCCTCCCCCCGGGGCACCATCCCCCCCCCTCCCTTTTCCCCCTCCCCCCCCCCTCTGTTACCTACTGGGCCCGGCCCCACCCTGGGCACCAGCTCCTGCTTTGTCTACCTGACGGGGCCCAAGCCATTGCTCTGTCTACCTGACTGGGCTCCTATCCTCCACCCTGGGTACCAGCCTCCTGCTCTGTCTCCCTGACTGGGCTGCTGCCCTCTGCCCTGGGCACCAGCTCCTGCTCTGTCTACCTCACTGAGCACCGGCCCTCCACCCTGGGCCCCAAACTCCGCTCTGTTCCCTGCGGGGTCCTGCCTCCACCCGGACAGCTCTGCTTGTCTCCCGACTGGGTCCTGTCCCCCACCTGGGACCACCCTCCTGCTCTGTCTAAAAAAAAGGGCCCGGCCTCCCCCCGGGGCCCGCTCCTGTCTACCTGATTTTTTGGGGGGCACCACTCCTGCTCTGTTCCCTACTGGGCCCGGCCCCCACCTGGGACCAGCCCCTTTCCCTTTCTAACCTAGGGGGCACGGCCTCCACCCTGGGCCCCACCCCCCCGGGGCCCTTGTTTTTCCCTGACTGGGCTTGCCCTCCCCTGGGCCCCACTCTGTTTGTTACCTACGGCCCGCCTCCACCCGGGGCCCCAAACCCCTCTCTGTCTACCTGACTGGGTCCTTCCCCCCCTGGCCCCACCCTCTGCTCTTCTACCTGATGGGCCCCGCCCTCCCCCTTTGGGGTACACCTCCCTTTTTACATAACGGGGCACCGGCCCCCCCCCGGGGAAAACCACTCCTGCTCTCACTGGCCCGTCCTCCCCCCGGGCCAGGGCTCCTGCTCTTTTCCCCCCACTGGGCCCCCCCTCCACCCTGGCCCCACTCGTTTGCTCCTTCTACCCCTTGGGCCCCCCTTGGGGGCCCCTTCCTCCCCCCCGGGGCACCGCTCCTGTTTTGTCTACCTGATGGGCACCCCCCTCCTGCTCTTTACCGACGGGGCCCTTCCTCCCCCCGGGGGACCAGCCCCCCTTCTGTTTACGGGGCCCGGCCCTCCCCGGGGCCCCACTCCTGCTCTTTACCCCTAAAATTTGGGCACCAGCCCCTGCTCTGTCTACCTGACTGGGCACCGACCAGCTCCTGCTCTGTCTACCTGACTGGGCTCCTGTCCTCCACCTTGGGTACCAGCTTCCTGCTCTGTCTACATAACTGGGCACCGGCCCTCCACCCTGGCACCACCCCTTCTTCTCCCTGACTGGCTCCTGTCCTCCCCCGGGGCCCAGCCCTGCTTGTTACCTACGGGGCCCGGCCCCCCACCCTGGGCACCAGTCCTGCTTTGTCTCCTACTGGGCACCGTCCCTCCATTGGGCCCCCCACTCCTGCTTTCCCTCCCTGAGGGCCCGCCTCCTTGGGTTACCAGCCCCCCCCCACCTGGGCCCGGCCTCCTGCCCTGTCTACCTACGGGGCCCCCCCCCACCCGGGGACCAGCCTCCTGCTCTGCTACTGACGGGCCCCTTTTCCCTCCCCCCCTGGGACCAGCCCCTGCTCTGTCTCCCTGACTGGGCTGCTTCCCTCCCCCTGGGCACCAGCGCCTGCTCTGTCTACAATGGCCCGGCCCTCCACCCTGGGCACCCCCTCCTGCTCTGTCTACCTGACTGGGCTCCTGCCCTCCACCCTGGGCACCAGCACCTGCTCTGTCTACCTGACCGGGCTCCTGTCCTCCACCCTGGGCACTAGCCTCCTGCTCTTTACCGCGGGGCCCGACCAGCTCCTCCCTTGTCTCCCGACTGGGCCCCTTTTTCCTCCCCCTTGGGTACCAGTTCCTGTTTCCTTTAATTAATGGGCACCGGCCCTCCCCGGGGCACCAGCTCCTCTTTGTCTCCCTGATGGGCCCAGCTCCTCTGTCTACCTGACTGGGCTCCTGTCCTCCACCCTGGGCACCAGCTATTGCTCTGTCTACATAACTGGGCACCGGCCCTCCACCCTGGGCACCAGCTCCTGCTCTGTCTACCTGACTGGGCACCAGCTCCTGCGCTGTCTACCTGACTGGGCCCCGACCAGCTCCTGCTCTGTCTACCTTTTTTTTTTTTTTTTAAACATATTTTATTTGAATTTTCTAACATAAAACTCTGACATGTTACATTTGTTCACATCAATAAGTTGCATAGTCTCAAGGCCACGTGCCTGAGGTATGAGAGCGTCACATACAGAGTATATAACATCATCATGAAGAAATAGCTCAGGGTAAACAGAATAAACAGAATAAATCAGTCCGATTGGACAAACTGTTAATAACTTGCATATGCGTCCTCTCCTGCTACCTTAATCATGTAACTTTCTGCGTTGCATCATAGAAGTTTTACCTTGTTCACACCTGTAATCTTCCTAACGTACCACCAAACCCCTCTCTGCAGTACCATCCCGTGTGTTTGAATACCTGCATGAGAGCTCCTATCTCTCTATCCGAGTAATGCGACTCTATAAAGGTTCTCCACCTCCTGAAAAACCCCTTGGTGCGGATCTCCTTGTGCCTTTCAGTCTCAAGCCTATCGGCTATGAGGTAGTCCTCTAGTTGTTTTATTACCCCGGAAATAGACGGGAGAGTGGGCTTCAGCCACAACTGCAGCAGGCTTCGTTTCGCCGCCAAGAGGGCAATATGAACTATTCCGGGATAGCCGGTGGAGTGTGTTAACTCCCCAGAACCTTCTCCGTCGTCCATGTCCGGAGGTCTAGGATAATGAAAGATCAAAAACTCGTAATGTTTCTCCAAGTGAACCCCAAAGTGTAGCTTAATGTATTGGAGAACTGTATCCCAGTAAGTCTGTGAGTAGCTACATTCCCATAAGCCATGCCATAGATCCGTTTTTTGTGCCCCGCACTTGGAACAATGTTGCAGTCTATCTGGGAAGTTTTGGGAAGGGGGGAGATTAAAAGCATAAATGGCGTTGTGTATGGTCTTGAAATAGGTTTCACGCCAGGCTTCACGAATAACATGTTTACGTATGGCCATAATACCTTGTGGAATCAGGTCTGGAACCTGGTCATTCGCCAATCGGCGACGCCAATATTGGAATGCCTGTGAAGCTACTCGCTTTCTGCACCATCCTCTCATATCAGCATAAAGGCCTGAAAGGGAGCAGGAATCCTTGTGAGTGGTGACAAACATGTCGAAATCATTGGGGATGGTCTCCCTGGACACATCTCTGAGCCTCCCACTGCAGAAATAAAAGAGCTGATAGGCGGCCAAAAGATGTGACCCTGGTAAGGAGAACTTCTCGATCATCTCCGAGGGCCTCAGCCATCTATGTGACTGCGGGTGCATCAACTGTCCCGCGGTAACTAGGCCCCGCTCTCTCCACCTCCTAAACATCGGGTTGCTCTGACCCAGAGGGAACTCGGGATGATCCCAAATAGGCATGTCCTTGGAAAGGGCGAAGGAAAGGCCTAAGCGTTTCCTCAGCTCCTTCCAGACCAGTAACGTGTCCCTGATCAATGGGGACAACTTTATCAGTGGGGGGAGCTTGGAATATCTAGTATGGAACAGAGCTTGTGGATGCCAGGGGAGCATGAGTTCCCTCTCCAAATCCCAGTTCGAAAAGCGTGAGCTGCCTTCGATCCAGTCGAGCACGTGTCGTGCCAAACATGCCAGATTATATCCTCTAACATCCGGGAGATTTAGTCCCCCCGCCTGAATTGGTAGCATTAATTTGTGCAGGGCAATGCGAGGCTTTTTCCCTGCCCAAATGAATTTGGAAAAGCATGAGTTGATTTTATTAATGTCCACGTGTTTGAGAAGAAATGGGAGGGTCTGCAGGGGGTATAGTAGCTTTGGGAAGCAGACCATTTTTATGGCATGGCACCTGCCAGCCAGAGACAACGGTAACGAGGTCCACCGCTTCAAGTCCTGGGAAATTTGTCAATAAGGGGAGGGATATTTAATTTGTACATTAATTCCGGAGTCCGACCGATCTTGATGCCCATATAAGTAAGATAGTCGGGGACCTGGGTTATGTCTACCCCCTATACTAGCCCAGTGGGAGGGTGGCAGTTTCGGGCCTATTTCTAGTAGTTTGCTTTGAGACACATTTACTTTATACTCTGAAAGCGTGCCAAAATGTCGCAGGGCATTTAGCACTGGGGAGAGATGCTTCAAAGGGTCCGACGTAAAAAGAATAAGGTCGTCGGCAAACAAAGCAATTTTTGCCTCCCCGTCTCCCACCCGTATTCCCGAGAAAAGGTCGGAATCCTCAAGCAACCATGCTAGGGGCTCTAAGGACAGGTTAAAAAGTAAAGGGGACAATGGGCATCCCTGTCGTGTTCCTTTTTGGAGGGGAAATTTTGGGGAAAGTAAACCTGTGGTGTGTATCTGTGCCGTCGGGGCGTCGTAGATGGCGGAGAGGAAGGACCGAAATGTCCCTGTGATCCCCATGGCATCCAAGACAATCCAAAGCCAGTCCCAGCGGACATTGTCGAAAGCCTTTTCTGCATCCAAGGCCAATAAGACAGGCTGCTCTCCTGGCAAAGGCTTGTGTCGAATTCTCTCTAAGACTGCAAGCACCTTCCTGATGTTACCCAATGGTGCTCGACCCTTGATGAAGCCCCTTTGGGAGGGTCCTATCAGCTGGGGCATATAGCGCGCAAGACGGTCGGCCAGTATTTTGGAAAGAATCTTTTGGTCGATGTCTATAAGGGAGTTGGGCCTATAGGATGCGGGGAGTATGAGGTCCCTACCTTTCTTTGGGAGGATCTTGATATATGCGTTTTTGGATTCCGGGCGCATAGTCCCGGTACGCAAGATCAGGTTGTAATATTCAGTGAGGGTGGGGGTGATCTGATCAATCAGGATTTTGTATATCTCCCCAGAGAACCCATCGGGTCCAGGGGCCTTGCCTGTCTTTAGGTGACGGATTGCCACCCTGACCTCCTCCTCGGTTATATCTGCATTCAGTTCCTTTTTCTGAAGATCTGATAGGCGCGGCAGATTGATTTTACAAAGGAATCGTTGGCCTTCCTCTGCTTGCAGTTGTCCCTCAAAAGAGTACAGCGTGGCATAATATTGCCTGATTGTGTCATTTATCCCCGCAGGGTCGGTAGTGACAGTGCCCTCTGGCGTACGGAGGGCATGGATATGTGTGGGTTTAAAGGCTCCTTTCAGCAATCAGGAGAGGAGCTTTCCGGATTTGTTTCCAAACCTGAAAAGGGTTGAGTGCAAGTGTGTCCTGTGTACCTTTTCCTTACGCTCCGCCCACAAGTCAAACTCCCTTCTGGCCTTTTCCCAATTCCGTCTGGGCACCTCCGAGTTATCCCCAAGGAAGATTCGATAAGTCTCCCTGACTCTCTCTGAGGTCTTCAGATAAGCCCCCTTCATCTTGTTTTTGTACACTGAGGTATAAGCTATAACCCACCCTCTAAGTACCGCTTTCACAGTCATCCAGTAGAGCGAGGGGTCATCTCGGTGGGTTGAGTTGTCAGAGGCATAGGGCAGCCACCAACCCCTAGCCGTCTCTGCAAAGTCATCCGTCCCAGTGAGATAAGAGGGGAACTTCCATATGAAGTCCGAGTCCCTTGGGAAAGACTCTGAAAGATCTATAGAAATCGGGGCATGATCAGAAATGACCATGTCTAAAATTTTAGCATCTTCAATTTTCGGTTGGAGAGGGTCTGAAACCAAAAGGTGATCCAACCTTGACCATGAGTGATGGACCGGAGAGTAATACGTAAAATCCCGTTCATCGGGGGTTTCTTTCCCTCCAGCAGTCATGGAGATTAGTGGAGTCAACGAGGTGACACAGTACTCTCTTTCCCGATGCGCTGGTGCCCCTGCCACCTGTGTGCGGTGTTGGCCCACCCCTTCTATCCCCCACCGGGTCAAAAACTGCATTCATATCACCTCCAATAATCTGGCATTGCGTCTGGTCAGTGCAAATCCTTTCCTCTAGCTCCTGAAAAAATACCCGATTCGGGCCATTAGGACCGTATATATTAAAAATGCTAAGGTCACAATCTCCCCATTTTATAATCAAGTGTGAAATTCTGCCCTCGGTATCATGTACGTGCGACACCAATTCAAAGGGGAAATTTTTATGAATTATGGTAACTACGCCTGCTTTGCCACTCTCGGAGGGGGACCCAAAGACATGTCCCACCCACAGCTTCTCCATACGCTTTATATCGTTGGCTTTCAAATGTGATTCCTGCAAGAGAGCTACATCAGGGCAGAGCTTCTTTAAATGGCGGATCACCTTCATCCGCTTATTTGGGGAGTGGAGCCCCTTTATGTTCCAAGAGACTATCCGCATACTTGGGCTTTCTCTGTATGGAAGAGCCGTGGGTAGGCACTGAGTAATTGGCGGTGTGTCTGTTCCATCGCCAATGCTAGGGATTTAGAGCTGGTTCTTGTGCGCAACGCATAGGAAGAGAAGAGGTGGACGCATAGCAATAACAAGAAACTTAATAAACCCAAAATCTGGTACATACACCAGAGTAGCACCTGCCTCTCGGCAAGGGTGTAGAATGACGCCAGAGGAAGGCAATTATTCACGCCTCCCGCAATGCGTTTAAAGGACTTCCTTTTTTCCATCAATATGAGGACGCGATTTAAGGAAGTAATTTCAAATAACAATGCCCCCCCCTCACCCACCGGCAAAACCATTGTGGAACATCGAGAAGAATACTAATTGGCCTGTGAACAAATACATAGTAAAGTAAGTGTACCAGGTCGCACGGCAGCGACTATTTTAGCAACCCTTGTCCTCTTAACAATTGGACCCTGGGTTAGCGTCCAGTGAACCAAACCTCCCCTCCCCAGAACCGGAAGCTGAATCTCGTCGAGCAGGAAAGTAGATCGCCTCAGTCCGGGGAAGAGTCTCGTTGCTGTCCCCTACTCGGCCGGCGGCATTCTTTGGGGGAGAGCGGCGGAGGTGCTGGAGATGGTGAGTGGGACCAAGAAGCGTCCCTCTTCCTGTTCGCTGTGGCACCTTTACGGTCAGCTGCAGTTTGCACAGGTGATCGCCGTGATCGTGTAGGTGGTCTGGGAGGTGAGGCTTCTGTAGGTGTCACAGGTGAACGTGTTGCTCCAGCTGATCTAGCTGTTTTGGAGAAGGAAGCTTCTCTGAGGTTTAAGACGTCTCGCAGGCCTTCCTCTGCTTCTGTGGCCGAGTAGAAGAATCTAGGAGGGCCCTCTGGGTCGAGCACTTTGAGGGTAGCTGGATAGAGGATCTGGAATCTGATCTTCCGCTGGAAGAGGTTTGTGCATATTTTGCTGAAGGCTCGCCGCCTTTGTGATACATCAGCCGAGAAGTCCTCAAAAAGTAATACCTTATGTCAGACTTATCATTGAAGTCCAGGAATTTCATGATCACCGTTCGGCCCCTCTGTCGTTGTTGGGACTTGACTGCTTGGGAAGGGGGCCCTTCTGGACCCACTCGGTGGATTCTCTCTATGCGGCATCCACGATCAATGCCCAGGGCTGCCGGTAACTCCTCCTGGCATAGAGGCTGAAGATCGCGCTGCTTGAACGTTTCAGGGAGGCCCACCAGCCTCAGGTTGCTCCGTCTGGAGCGATTCTCAAGGTCTTCGATGCGATCTTGCTGCACCAATTGGGCTTTGGCGCAGAGCTTCAGGCGGGCGTTCAGGGTGCTGTTGTCTGTCTCCAGGTCATTTATTCTCGTTTCCATTTCCTCTATTCGGACAGAATGTGCATGAACGTCTTGCTGTAATTTCAGCAGAGAGGGTTGGATAGTGGATTCTAGGGCCGCCTGCAAGTCTGGAGCTATTTGCCTTGCAACTTCAGTCGCGAGCAGCTTATAATCAATGGTGAGATTATTAGCAGAGTCCTGCTGGAAGAAGTCAGGGGGAGATTCTGTATGCTCTGTTGCTTTCCTGTTGCTGTTCCCAATGCTTTGCTCCCCTTCCCCCTCTCTGTGCTGCAGGTGGGCGGAGGAGGCCATTTAAGCTGAGGCGTGGGGTTGTTCTCGGCATGATCCGGCTGTTTGAGCGCTGCGGAGCAGGTATTTCTCGATCAGGGAGGTGAGAGGCCTGTGTGAACAGAGTCCAGGGCCCCGTGTGTCCTGGATGTGGGCGGATGCTGGTGGCTGTCTGTGACCGATGCCCGGGTGAATGCTGGCTCGGGTATCCCTGCTGTGCTGTGTCACTGTGTTATTAGGCATCCCTCTGCAGGCATGCAGCGCAGGGCCCCCATGGCTGGATGCCTTGTGTACGGTGCGGGCAGTCCTCAGCTAGCCTCCCCTATTATCCGCCACCCAGAGCTCTTACATGCCCCCTTACTGTGCTGGAGCTGCGGGCTGGCCACGTCGGGTCTCTCTCCTGCATCCTGGTGCAGATCTCTCAGCAGCCACGAGCAAGTGGGAGCGGGCGGGCAGATGCGGCGTTCCGCGGCCGGAGGTTTCGATCTCGCAGCGGGCGGGCCACGGCAGGTATGGCGCGGCGATATGCGGGTGTGCCTTTGCCGTTTGCTGTGGCCGGTCTGCGCTGTATATACAGCTAATTGACGGTCTTGTTACCGGTGGGCGCGGGGAGCCGATGCGCCTCACGTCCTCATGCGCTGGCGCCGGAACAGGAAGTCCCCTGCTCTGTCTACCTGACTGGGCACCAGCCTCCTGCTCTGTCTACCTGACTGGGCACCAGATGCTGTCCAGCATCCTTGTCTTCTGCTCTGGGCACCAGACTCCTGCCCTCTGCCCTGGTGAGCACCCTGGGCTCCTACCCTGTCCAGCAGCCTCCTGTCCTCCAGCCTGGACTTCTATCCTGACCACCCAACTGAGTACCCACCCTGTGCTCCTGACTGGGCACCAGCCTCCCACCCTCTGTCCTGTCCTCCAGCATGGGTACCATTCTTCCTGCCTCAGCCCAGCCACGCAGCGTGTGTACACCCCCCCCCCCCTTTATTACAACTTATTATTCCGCCATTCTTATTTTGCTAATAAAAATGTCAAAAATTTTACCCTACCCAATCCCCTCCCTGTCCTGGGATAGTACCAGTGTCCTATGTGGCACCAGGAGCCACAGGGCTGCACCCCTTACACTTAAGTTACCTAATACACTATACCTGTACCAGAGATGGTAATATCAATTCAGCACTGGATGCACTTACCAGAAACAGTGACTCGGGGTATCACTGCCCAGACCGATGTGGCACATTCCCACCTCCTCTCGCTAGTCACACTTATTCTGCTGCCCTCTGTAGTGTGCCACGGCTCCAGGTGCCTGTAATACGATGACATTTTATTCATATAGTACAGCCCTGTTCTTACCTCAGAGCACTGCCATATGCGTAGTGCAGCCCATACTTTACAGGTGGAGGTCCAAACACAAAGTCCATGTGTCCAGTCCTATCAGAGTTCACAGCTGTACAGTCACTGTGCAGCTGTAGGACTGGAGATCCGGCTGTCAGTGTTAGCCGGACACTCCAGCAAGATTGCAGGAACGGTTTATTACGATCCCTGCCTTACCAAGTGCTGTTTACACAAACTTTTAAAGATTTGTTAAATATTTTTCCGGATGTTAGAAAAATTTTTTTTATAAAAAATAAAGCCTCATGGAGGAAAAAGTCAAAACAAATATGTAGTAGAACATTGGAGTGAAAAAAATAGTTCTAGCATTCTAAGCAAAATGAAAGTCTTCCTGGTAAGAAAGAGGGGTACATGGCTCATTCAAAAAGTGGCTTCATTTATTGTGATGTAGGTCAACCACCCCAATCATCCAGCCAGTGTCATTAAGAACTATCTTCCAGGTAAACCAAGTCCTGGGAGTAGGGCAGGTATGGACTTAAAGGGGTAGTCACGTTTAGGCAAATCCTCTTCACCATCCTCATTGCTAAGTGCGGTCCGGCCCTGCATGTGAATGAGGAGGGCGGGGCTGGCTCAGTCCTCATTCATTTCTATGGAAGTTCCAAGTAGAGCCAAGCACACACATTCAGCTGTAATCAGAACTGCCATAGAAGTGAATGAGGAAGACGGCACTAGTGCCACCCTCCTCACTCACAGGCAGGGCCGAACCGCACTTAGCAACAAGTGGCCACTGGAGAGGATTTCCTGAAACGGGACTACCCCTTCAAACAGTACATTCACCCAACAAAATTCAGTGCTGAGAATGTCAGTGCCAAATAAGCGTGGTTTTCCAAAGGCAATTCCGTACTTGGAAGCGCAGAATTGAGGAGGATGATACAATGCCGATTTTATAACTCTTTTTCCTTATAGTGGGCAGCACGAAAGCAATATATATACCTTGTCGGCGCTTAAAATTACACGCAGAATCCGCCCCCCTTCTCAGAAAAAGTGTCAAATACGGCATGTGAACATATCCAAAAGTTAGCCCTGTTATGAAAAAATAAACAACCCACATCGCATAAAAATAGCTACAAGGAATGCACAAGATAGCGGATTTTGCATTCTTAGCTCATGTACCTCAGCACTCTCCAAAATAAACACCGGCAATAAAGAAAATAAAAGTTGTGCATAGACACTCCTGATCACACGGTCAGGGACAGGAGACTACCTACTTTTTGAACCTAGGACAAGTGGATACAGTGGGGGGAAAAAAAGTATTTAGTCAGCCACCAATTGTGCAATTTTTCCCACTTAAAAAGATGAGAGGCCTGTAATTGACATCATAGGTAGACCTCAACTATGAAAGACAAAATGAGAAAACAAATGCCAAAAATCACATTGTCTGATTTGGAAAGAATTTATTTGCAAATTATGGTGGAAAATAAGTATTTGGTCACCTACAAACAAGCAACATTTCTGGCTCTCACAGACCTGTAACTTCTTTTTTTTTTTTAAACATTTTATTGACACAAAATCAATCCATACAGATATATAGTAGTGGACATGTATAACAGTGTCGTTAATTTTCTACATACAATATTCATAATAAGCCAATCTTGATAACTTCTCTCTAACAAAAAATAACCTAGCCTAACTTTAAGCCAAAAATCTATATATGGACTTGTGCCTATGTGCCTTGTCACCTTCTCTCGCCACCTATATGTCAGAGTCCTAGATATCTTTAAGTCTTATTTTGCAACCTTCCCAAAGTGCCCCTCAAAGCTGCACTAAGATACCATTTGGTATATTGAAAAACAGAAATTAATTTATCCAGTTCCTCTTGTGTGTAAAATTTGTCAATAAATAACTTCCACTTTTTAAAAAAGGCTTTCGTTTTTGTCTCCTTGTGTCGCTCCGTAAACACCTGATCAGCGATGAGGTACAATTTGGTATGAGATAAAATCATCTCATTTAATGGCAAATCGGCTTCCAGCCATCTGGTCAAAAAACATCTCTTTGTAATCAGTAACACAATATGAACCAGAGGTGAAATACTACTTGCTACCCCTACATCAACAACATCCTCCTCTCCCTGATCATGTAGAAGAAACAACAGAGGAGACAAAACCAAAGGGCCCCTCCAAAATGATAGAACCAGATTCCTTACCCTCTGCCAGTAAATTTGGACTCTAGGGCATGTCCATAAACCATGATACAAATCAGTTTTTGACTCTTCACATTTAGGACATGCTGTAAGCCGGTCAGGAAAAGAAGCATTTGGTGGAATATTGAATGCATAGATAGCAGAATGTACCATCTTGAAGTATGTCTCACGCCATTTCTCATTTATGATACATTTTCTAATTGTTTCTCATCCTCTAAGTATGACAGGTGCTACGTTTGAAGTGGAGGTCCAGCAGCTCCATTTCTCAAAGCTAATATCACTTAACTTTGATGTATTGATCTCTTATTATTGCATAGATTATGGAAATAGACTTCCTATGAGGACTATCACCCACCAAATCAAATTTATTGTTTCCCTTCTCCTTACTGAAATCCCTGAGCCTGGAGTAACAGAACGACTTAATTTGCAAATATTGCAAAAAATGTGTGCTAGGGATGCTATAATCTTCTTGCAATTCCTCAAAAGTTTTTAACCTATTCTCTGAAGGGTGGAAGTGAGAAATTTTAGAAACCCCGTTATCTTGCCATATCTTAAAAAAAAGGGCTGTAACATCTTCTTTAAGAGGCTCCTCTGTCCTCCACTCATTACCTGTAGTAATGGCACCTATTTGAACTTATCAGTATACAAGACACCTGTCCACAACCTCAAACAATCACACTCCAAACTCCACTATGGTGCAGACCAAAGAGCTGTCAAAGGACACCAGAAACAAAATTGTAGCCCTGCACCAGGCTGGGAAGACTGAATCTGCAATAAGCAAGCAGCTTGGTGTGAAGAAATCAACTGTGTGTGCAATAATTAGAAAATGGAAGACATACAAGACGAATGATAATCTCCCTCGATCTGGGGCTCTACTCAAGATCTCTCCCCATGGTGTCAAAATGATCACAAGAACGGTGAGCAAAAATCCCAGAACCACATAGGGGGACCTAGTGAAAGACCTGCAGAGAGCTGGGACCAACGTAACAAAGGCTACCATCAGTAACACACTACGCCACCAGGGACTCAGATCCTGCAATCCCAGACGTGTCTCCCTGCTTAAGCCAGTACATGTCCGGGCCCATCTGAAGTTTGCTAGAGAGCATTTGGATGATCCAGAAAAGTACTGGTAGACTGTCATATAGTCAGATGAAACCAAAGTAGAACTGTTTGGGAGAAACATAACTCGTCATGTTTGGAGAAGAGAGAATGCCGAGTTGCATCCAAAGAACACCATACCTACTGTGAAGCATGGGGGTGGCTACATCATGGTTTGGGGCTGTTTCTCTGCAAAGGGACCAGGACGACTGAACCGTGTACATGAAATAATTAATGGGGCCATGTATCGTGAGATTTTGAGAGCAAACCTCCTTCCATCAGCAAGAGCATTGAAGATGAAACGTGGCTGGGTTTTTCAGCATGACAATGATCCCAAGCACACCGCCAGGGCAACGAAGGAGTAGCTTCGTAAGACGCATTTCAAGGTCCTGGAGTGTCCTAGCCAATCTCCAGATCTCAATCCCATAAAAAACCTTTGGAGGGAGTTGAAAGTCTGTGTTTCCCAGCGACAGCCCCAAAACATCACTGTTCTAGAGGAGATCTGCATGGAGGCATGGACTAACATAATTCTTAGAAAACATATAAGGAATAAACCAGCTCACCACCTGAGATCCCTGTGGAACAAACGGCAATGGGCAGACAACTCCCAACTTAATTAGCAGCAAACGACTCACAGTACATGTGAACCAGCTTCAACGAGATGATGAAAATAAAAGTCCAATAGCTTTATTTAAATTCCATATAATAACATTTCTTCAAAAAAAGTACAAGGATGAGATACAGTGGTTATGACATGGACAGATTGCAAACAGGAATCGCACATGTCAACGCGTTTCGGGATCAAGTCCCTTACTCTTGGTTCTATTGTGCATAAACCCGGCGGGACCTGGTGTATCTAAATAGCTGACCTCCGGTACCGCCCATGTATCACGTCAGTGAAGTTTGCCAATCAAATCCTGAAAAATTGTGCTTTCTAAAAAGGTAAGATTAAAAGATATACATTATTACAAATTGCAAACAATAGACTAACTTAAGTACTAACAGAAAACTTTTTGTAATTATATTTGTATTGTGGACTAGGGTTGCAAACTCAATAGTGGTACGTAATGTCCTGTTGCGTATTTAATCCCTGCGCAGTGCGTGTGGCCAACTGAAATATCCACCACGCCTCTCTCGAAAGAAATTTTTTATGGAGATTCCCTCCCCTACATGAGCGCTTCACTTTCTCTATACCTATAAATGATACTGCGGAGAAATGTTTCGACACGGCCGAAGATTTCAATGTGACTGGCCGGACTGCATCCGAAAGATGTCTCCGGATCCTGATTTTAAGTGGGCCAGTAGTACACCCCACATATTGCAATTTACATGTGTAACAACTGACTAGATAAATGACAAATTTTGTGTTGCAATTTATGTGAGACTGTATTTCAAAAGATCTGGCATTGCTCAAAGAGCTGAACACTGTTTTTTCTACATGGTTACATGCGGTACATATCGCATTTCCGCATTTAAAAAAACCTTTACTCTCTAACCAGGACTGGTTCTCCGTTTTTTTAGATTGAAATAAACTGGGAGAGATAATAGCTCCCAGACTAGGTGCTCTCTTTGCAACAAACCTCACATTACGTTCCAGAGCCTCCTTAATCCTAGCGTTAGTATAAAGCAAGGGAAGGTGTTTAATAATTTGTACAATTTGTGAAAATTGTCGGCTGTAGTTGGCACTGAATGTGATACTTCTACTAGATGTTTTGGTATTATTTTTCTGATTACTCCGAATAAGGGCATTCCGATCCATATTCCCAATTTTCAGTATGGCTACCTGAAGATGACCCTGTCTATATCCCTTTTGTTTTAAACTTTTACAGGCTCTTCTTTGGTGTATAATGAACTCCTGATTATTACTACAATTTCTTCTATATCTGATCTGTTGGACCTGACCATATGAAAAGACAATCGTCTATATATCTGCAATACCAGTAAATCTGGTCAAGAAAAGGATCATTGTCACTGAATAAACACAGTTCTTCAAAAGACACCATATATATTCCTGCAAGTGCAGAGGAGAATCTAGCTCCCATAGAAGCACCGCATTTCTGTAAAAAAAAAACAAAAAACTGTTATCAAACAAAAAAAATTATGGCTTAATAAGTACTCCACAGCTGTGACAATATATCTCTGTTTTTCCATAGTAAAGCTGCTATATTTTTGCAAAAAGGTTTCCAGAAGAGTAACTTGATCATGTGGAATGGACGGGTAAAGATTGATAACATCACACGTTAGCCAAACTGAATCTTTCGGCCAAGATAAGTGCTCTACTATTGAGACCAGTTGTTTAGTATCTCGTAGGTAACCTGGTATATCAACAACTAATGGTTGCATTTGGGCATCGACCCATCGTCCCAGTTCCTCATTTAATGAGCCAATGCCTGAGACCATGGGTCGGAAAGGAGGAGGAAAAACCCCTTTGTGGATTTTGGGAAGGGCGTAATAGATCGGGATTATTTGTTTCCGAAGGAAGCATTTTAGCTGCTATAGATGGAGTGAGGACACCCATATGAACTGTATGATCCAGAATATCTTAGTTGTTAATATACCAGGTTACCTACGAGATACTAAACAACTGGTCTCAATAGTAGAGCACTTATCTTGGCCGAAAGATTGTTTGGCTAACGTGTGATGTTATCAATCTTTACCCGTCCATTCCACATGATCAAATTATTGTTGTTCTGGAAACCTTTTTGCAAAAATATAGCAGCTTTACTATGGAAAAACAGAGATTTATTGTCACAGCTGTGGAGTACTTATTAGGCCATAATTTTTTTATGTTTGATAACAGTTTTTTTTTTTACAGAAATGCGGTGCTTCTATGGGAGCTAGATTCTCCCCTGCACTTGCAGGAATATATATGGCGTCTTTTGAAGAACTGTATTTATTCAGTGACAATAATCCTTTTTTGACCAGATTTACTGGTATTGCAGATATATAGACTATTGTCTTTTCATATGGTCAGGTCCAACAGATCAGATATACAATTCGTGCAATACTTAAATAGCAACACAAAAAACTTGATTTACTTTTTTATGGGATAAATCTCATATAAATTTTTTGGATGCCACTTTATCCATGCCAGCAGAAGGAGAACTAATTCAGGTCAGCCCTTACAGGAAACCTACAGCCCAGAATTCAATACTCCTGGCCTCTTCTTGCCATCCGGGGCATGTTACACGAAACATTCCCCTGGGTGAGCTTTGCCGCCTTATGTACCGCATGTTACCATGTAGAAAAAACCAAAGTGTTCAGCTCTTTGAGCAATGACAGATCTTTTGAAATACAGTCTCACATAAATTGCAACACAAAATTTGTCATTTATCTTGTCAGTTGCTACACTTGTAACTTGCAGTACGTGGGATGTACTACTGGCCCACTTAAAATCAGAATCCGGAGACATCTCTCGGATGCAATCTGGCCAGTCACTTTTAAGGCAATGTTCAGACGGCTTATTTCAGAACGTATTTACGTCGGATTGCCGATCGTAAATACGTTCTGAAATCAGGTGCACATCAGTTTCAAATAAGTGGCACTAAGTGTGGCACGTATTTGGAACTGATTTCCCGACGGATTCACTATCCCCATTCATTATAGTTGGTGAATCCGTCCGGAAATAATTGACATGCACATTGTTTTTGCGGCCGGATTGCGGCCGCAATCCAGAACGGAAATAAGTGTCGTCTGTATGACGACACGTATTTCCTATTAAAATTAATTTAAAACTGCCAGTTACTTGTTTGTAACCGATTTCGCAACGGATTTGCGGCCGTAAATACGGCTGCAAATCTGTTGCGAAATAAGCCGTGTGAACATTGCCTAAATCTTCGGCCATGTCGAAACATTTCTCCACAGTACATACGGGGGATGTTTCAACATTATCGTTTATTGGTATAGAAAAAGTGAAACGCTCATGTAGGGGAGGAAATCTCCATAAAAAATTACTTTCGAGAGAGGCGTGGTGGATATTTCAGCTTGCCACCCGCACCCTGCTAGGATTAAACACCCAACAGGACATCACGTACCACTATTGAATTAGAAAACTTTTTGTAATTATAATTGTATTGGGAACTAGGGTTGCAGTTAGTACTTAAGTTAGTCTATTGTTTGCAATTTGTAATAATGTATATCTTTTAACTTACCTTTTAGAAAGCACAATTTTTCAGGATTTGATTGGCAAACTTCACTGACGTAATACATGGGCGGTACCAGAGGTCAGCTATTTAGACACACCGGGTCCCGCCGTGAACATGCACAATAGAACCAAGAGTAAGGGACTTGATCCCGAAACGCGTCGGAGTGTGCGATGCCTGTATGCAACCTGTTCACATCATAACCATTGTATCTCATCCTTGTACCTTTTTTTAATAAATTTTATTATATGGAATTTAAATAAATCTATTTAACTTTTATTTTCATCATCTCGTTGGGCTGGAATCTCCTTCTCCTCGGTGTGACGCTGGTTCACATGTACTGTGAGTAGTTTGCTGCTAATGGACCAACATACTAGCAACAGTGTGCGCCAACCTGTGTAAGTACTACAGAAAACCGTTTACCTCTTTCAATGCAACATAAGTATAATAACAAAAGTTATTGAGTTGAATTTTTTAATTGCCAATACGTTATTTCTCCCCATTAATTTGCAAATAAATATTCCGAAATCAGTACCTAAGGATGTTTCGGTATTTGTTTTTCTCATTTTGTAAACTTCAATCAGTTGAATGTTTCATATGCACTATAGTGTGCAGATTAACGGGACCTCACTTACAATCTATTATAGTGTGAGAATCTCTGAAATAGTTGACTATACATTTTTTTCCCCATCGTCTCAACCACAATATAAGTCCTGACGACCACATTTCCATTAAATTAATGAAAACTGCCATACTGCTTTTTAACCACTTAAATTTCTATATCAAATCCTTGCGCAAAACTCGTGTGACATTTAGCAATCGTAGACCATGTCAAACATTTCTCACAGTTCATACGAGCATCAGTATGGGAAGAAAAAGTGAATTTGTAGTGGCTTGAAACTCCATAAATTTGTCAGAAGGCGTGGTTGGAGTATTTCAGACTGTGCCATCCTCGCACCCCTGGATTTTACACGCCAACACTCAGGGGTTCCCATAATGGTAGAAAATTGAAAATATAAGTGTATGGGATCTAGGGTGCGAGAAATGTCTTGTTTCCCATTGGTAAAGAAATGTGAACTTGTTACTTACCTTGATAGAAAGCAAACAGTGATTCAAATACCCACCGTATACATCGGTAGCAGATAGAGTTAATCACTGGTCGCACCAGTACTGCCAATATAGGCAGATGGGACTACCCAGAAACCTCACGTGTGCAATCCTGTTTCAACTAGTAATCAGAAACTGTATCTCAATCTTGCCTTTTATGAAATTGTACATTAAGAATTGAAAATAAAAACTTTTTTTCTACCTTTGGCTGATGAGTCTCGTTCTCTGTGACGCGTCACATTCGGGTGGTAGTGTGTCAATGGCGTCAACAACATGACAAGCATGGATTCCATCCTTGCCTTGTTTTCAACGGTTTACAGTTTGAATGAGCTGGTTTGTTTCAAATTGTTTTCGGTTGAATATTTTTCATCACAGTTTTTGGAGCCATTTGTTCCTAAGTTGAGCATCTCTAAATTGTAATCTATACAGCATTGCATTTTTATGAAGAGCAAAAGGGGTCAACCGTTACTTGATTTTTACCAACTAAGTCCATGTACATATGGGATGGTACCCTGGTGGTATCTGACCACTGACAGTGACCCTATAGTACTGCCATACAGTAACCACATCCAATGCAGAAGCAAAATAAATCACATCCAGTGACACCTTCTCTGATTGGAGCTGTTCACTTCCCTTATCGTCTCCATCCGTCCCAGACTGTATGACAACTTCCTCAAGCTATGACTGGTCTCTGCAGAATTTGCCACACAAACATCTCAAGTTCCTCACCTTTCTAAGACTTTCCCCACCTCTACAACAACTCCCTGTTTGTAGTGCCCTAGTCAGCAACAGTGGCCCAACAATAGCATTTGTTCCCCAGTAATAATTCCCCCTCTATACCTGCTTCTCATTAATAATACCCCTTCTCTTTTAAGTGACACCTCCATCGTCACTATTTCTATAGTGTCCCCTTCATGGCCCCCTCTTGGCACCTAACCCCGTTTCCATGTAGTTGTCTTCTCGTCAGTGCTGTATTCTTACAGGCCACAGGGCTGATTCAGGCCTGTAGCCTAGAAGAGAACAGCATGAATCGGGTGCACAGTGAGGAAGACAGCCAGAGGATCTCTGTTCCGCCATAATCTTCAATTTTATCTGCAGCATGAGGATGCGGATACAGTTGAAAGTGCAGCTTGATGGGGCCACCATCTCTGATTACAGCAATCTGGAAGTGATGATCTTATCATTAAGTCTGGCTTTATATGAAGAAACAGAAGGATATAAGCAAGCCCTCATCTACAGAAGGTCTCTGGTTACCTTTCCCTTCCAAGTTCCTTCAAAACCTATATACAAGTGTACCTAGAAGAAGGCAAAGGGAGAGTCACACCAACTATAGTTGTGATCTAGATTGTTGTTCGCTCACTTTATTTTGTCAATTGATAAAAATAAATAAAACTATTAAGGGCCAGTTCACACGGCTGATTTGGGCACGGATTTCAGCCGTATTTGCGCTGCAGTACGGCTGAAATCCGTCCCCGTCATTACGGTAATCCACAGTTCTCATAGAGAACTATGGATTCCGTCTCCTCTCCCCGCTTGGCGCATACGTGTACGCGCCGTAGATAATTACAGGCTATGGGGCCGGCGAGCTGCCGGCCCCATGCCCCGCCCCTGCAGCACAGCAGCCGGCGTAATTGCGGGGCGAAATCCATCCCCGCAATTACGTCGGCAATAAGCCGTGTGAACTGGCCCTAACCCTTCTGTTTTTGAAAACATTCTTACCTTGCAGCATTTTTTTCCACACCTGCCTAAAACTTTAGTACAACACAGTGCTCCCTTTACATAAAATAATAATTGCTTCCACGACGACCACTGTATGCGAAGACCATAATGTTATAGAAATCGAAAAACTGACATTTTATATAGCTTTGTATCACTTTCTTTGGTTCTACTGTAATAATTGACATGGCATATTGCTTTGTTACATTCTGTTTAATTTTTATTGATTTTTATAATAAAATTCAGAAAAATAGATGATTAAAAAAAAATAAATAGCTAATTGGTCCTGAAGCCATAAAATTTCACCCAACAAAATGAAAAGTACAAATTCTAGAAAATGAAGCCTATAATTAATAAAGATAAAACAAGTCCTTACACACAACAGGACTATGCTGAGGACAGGAGCTTTTTTGGGTCATGTACTTTATAGACTGAACCCAGTAGCAGGCAACACTGGCCCCTATGCTACTTGGGAAAGAAACAGGTGCAGCTAAGTGCTGAGCAGCAGCTCACACAGCCCGCCACTAGGGGAACAATTAGATGATAAACTGAACATTAGCTTGATACCTATTCACACCAGCATGCAGAAAAGCCACAGTATAATGCATGGGGAGATTGCACAAATGCAAAAATACCCATAAAACAACCACTCACATGCCCTCCATGCATAAGGGGGGTGGTTGCTGGTACTACAATTGCATATAGATAAGGCGATACAAAAAGGTGCCATTAATGCAGATACGTGATGTGCACCATGCCGGCTTACAACCTATTAGTGACGCCCGTACTATTAGATTAGGCGGGCTGCCCAGCACTTTCTAGGTGTCCAACACAAAATACAGACACCCTCTGCTCCCCAGTATTTTTGGGCAAATAAAAATGACAAACTGGAAAAATATTAAAATATGAGGTATAAGTTGAGACCGTGGCCACGGTACGCAAGCTCGCAAAACAAGTCAAGGGTCCTCATGTCTTGCCAGTCCCTACACTAACAATTTACAGAAAAAAAACATACAAATAATATGACATTATTTACTCAAAAACGCTACATAGGCCATACTTACAGCTCAATGGCTGGACTAGACTGAACCCAGTAGCAGGCAGCTCGAAATTGCTGGGCAGCTCGCCCAATCGAATAGTATGGGTGTCACTAATAGGTTGTAAGCCAACATGGTGCACCACACGTATCTATATTAATGGCACCTTTTGTATTGCCTTATTTATTTGCAATTGCAGTACCAGCAACCACCCTCCTCATGCATGAAGGGCATGGTTGTTTTATTGCACAAATGCAAAAGTACCAATCTCCCCATGTATTATACTGTGGCTTTTCTGCATGCTGGTGTGAATAGGTGTCATTAATGTGCATTTTTTTTTTATTTAATTGTATTTTATTGAGTTTTTCAAAAAAGCAAACACAAAAACATAGCATCTGTATCGAAATTGAATAAGGCATATTACTAACATAGTCGATTCTGAAAGTACATACCAAAGAAATATAAAAGAAAGTCAGAACAATCTTAATCCGATTCAAGTCAGAAGTGTACTATATAACACAACATAGACTAGGGAAACACACGTCAAGACACAAAAGAGAAGAACGACCATCCAGCAAACGAAACCAGCCGTGGTAGAACGCTGCCTTAATTAATCAAGGTCAAAAGTCCTGGAGAATGCTATAGAGCTCCCAAGGTCTCCAGATGGCGTCAAAAGTCTCTAACTCATCATTCCGTACGGCCGTGAGATATTCCATATTCCTGATCTCTCCAATTCGTGAGCACAGGGCCTCCCTGGATAGAGATGAGGTCTGCTTCCAGTATTTAGCAATTAAGCATTTAGCCGCTGTTACTATATATAGAAAAAACCTACCTAAATGCCGTCCCAGGGAAGGGAACGGAACGTTCAGAAGATAAGTCTGAGGAGTAAGGGGGATCCATACCTGAGTGACCTCAAAGGTTAAGGCCTGAACCTTCTTCCAAAAAGGGATCACTAGCCTACATCCCCAAAATATATGTGGAGCATCTGCTCCCGGTTCCCCACACCTCCAACACACATCCGGGAATGATGGGTTCAATCTATGTAACAAGGAGGGCGTATGGTACCAATACATCAGCAATTTAAACTGATTTTCTTTATTCTGTATAGAGATGGATGAGCGGGCTGCTTGTCGCCAGACACTCTGCCAATCTTCCCTGGATAATGGTGCCCCCAAAAAATCTTCCCATTTCAACATATATGGATGTCGTGTCAGGGATTCCTGAACCGGGGAAATCAGGATCTGGTATATTGACGATATCAGACCTCTCGTTGATGTTCCTAAACGACAAAGCTGTTCAAAAACAGATGGTTTCGAGACTTTATCAGACCTCAAGACAGAGCGCATATAATGTTTGATCTGCAAGTACGAAAAAAGACTCGCAGATGGCAGCTCAAACTTAGACTGTAGTTCTGTAAAGGGTCTCAATTCCAGCGTGCGGGGATCAACTACATCTGCAAATCGAAAAAGTTGATTTGTGAACCAAGGCTTCCATCTAGCATCCATCCCCTCCCTTTGAAGTGACGGGTGAAATAGGAAGGATGTCATAGGGGATGCCTCCGAGCACAATGAGAATTTCCTATAACACCTCTGCCATATCGCCCTCGTAAGGGACATAGAGTTCAACATTGGTTGATCGATATCAATTTTGGTAGTGGCCCATAGTAATGAGTTAGGGTGGACAGGGGCTATCCACAGCTTCTCTATCTCCATCCATCTAGTATAGGCGTATAGCGCTGACCAGGAAGGGATAGCTCGTAACTGTGCTGCCCAATAGTATTTAACCACATCCGGGACCGATAGCCCCCCATTCTGTTTTCCCGTCAACAAGACATCTCTGGATATCCTATGCCGCCGGCGAGCCCATATAAAATGTATAAAACTCGCTTGTAGGGATCGTAAGGTCGCCATGGGCACAGGAATCGGGAGAGTCTCGAATAGGTACATCAATTTTGGCAGGACTGACATCTTTATAGCTGCAATCCGACCAAATAGAGACAATGCCAGTTTATTCCAGCGGTCCAGGAGATGTTTAATTTCAACTAGAAGTTTCGGAAAATTGTTTTTAAAAAGCGAAGAGTATTCCGGAGTTAGAAAAATCCCCAAATATTTTAGGCTATCCGTCTTCCATCGATAGTTATAAGTTCCTTTAAGTTGGGCAACCCGTGTATCAGAGATGCCTATTGGCAGTGCCTCTGTTTTAGTTGTATTTATCTTATAACCCGACAGGAGACTAAATCGGCCCAAAAGAGAATGCAAATTAGGCAGTGTAACTGCTACATTGGTAAGGGTTAGCAGAACATCATCCGCATACAATGAAATTTTGAATTCTTTCTCCCCGACCATCACCCCCGCGATGTCTGGGGATAATCTAACCGCTGCTGCCAGAGGCTCAATGGACAAGGCAAACAAGAGGGGAGATAGAGGGCAACCCTGCCTAGTACCATTACGAATTACTATTTTTGGGGACATAGCATGGGGCAATCTAATAGTGGCAGATGGATTTGAGTAGATCCCCCGGAGTGCAGCGACAAATGGACCACTGATCCCAAACGCCCGCAAAGTATGAAACATGAAAGACCAATTGAGGCGATCAAACGCCTTTTCGGCATCCAGACTCAAAAGAAGCATTGATTCCCCTCTTTTATTTACAATGTCGATGAGATCAATAGCCCTTCTGGTGTTATCGCCCCCCTGTCGGCATGGGATAAATCCCACCTGGTCCTTATTAACTAGACCCGGCAGATGAAGAGAGAGCCTATTAGCCAAGATTTTAGTGAAAATTTTCATATCTGCATTCAGCAAAGCTATGGGCCTGTAGCTACCGCACTCCAGGGGATCCCCACCCGGTTTGGGTATTAGTTAGATATAAGAATGTAGTAGGGTTTCTGGAATGGGGGAGCCCTGTAAAAAGGAATTGTACAAAGCTATCATGTTCAGAAGTAATTGGGACTGAAAAATCTGGTAATATAAGTATGTAAGCCCGTCTGGGCCCGGTGTCTTTCCTGAGGGGAGATTCTTGATGGTGTCCTGAATCTCCTCCGCCGTAATAACGGCATTTAAAGAGTCCAGAGCCTCTGCAGACAGCCTTGGAAGTCCACAAGAGCTCAAGAACTCCTCCAGCAAACAATCACGTTCTACACTATCCGTGGGTAGGGTGTCCGGGATGTTGTAAAGATTTGTAAAAAAGGAGTGAAAGATATCTGCAATAGTCTGGGGATCATAAATTGGCACTCCCCCATTATTCCGCAGAACATGTGGAGTAAGACGCTCCGATTCATCCCGTAACATCCTAGCCAGAAGTGTGTGCGCTTTATTGGCCCTTTCATAATATTTATGCTTTGTGAAAGCCAACATTTTTTCAGCCCTATGCAAGGCCAGGCTCTTCAATTTTGCTCTCAAAGATACTATTTTTCTGAGAGTGTTTTTACTGGGATTTAAAGCCAATCTATCTTCCATCTGCTTAAGTTCCGCTGAGTATTCCCTCCATCTTGCCTGCCTGTCTCTTTTTAACCGAGTACCCAAGGCTATGCATTGTCCCCTGAGCACGGCTTTATGGGCCTCCCAGAGAACAACTGGTGAGGAGACTGAGCCCGTATTAACCTCAAAATAATCTAGAAGATGTTTTCTCAGTTCTTCTCTATGTACCGGGTTCTTTAATAGAGACTCATTAAGTCTCCAGTGACAAACCCTAGTTGCGGAGCCCGAGGTCTTAAGGAAGAGGCTAACTGGGGCGTGATCCGACCATGTTATGGTTCCAACATCCGCAGATTCCATCATTCTGAGGGCTAAAATGTTCCCAAAAAAGTAATCAAGTCTGGAATGAGACTGGTGTGGGTTAGAGAAAAAAGTATAAGCCCTTTCTGTAGGGTGTGTGTGATCCTCCAGAGATCGAACAATTGGAATCTGTGGGATAAGCTGTCGGAATCCCTTTGAATGGGTACTTTGGGGGTCATGTTTGCGGGGCGGGCAATTCACCGATAATTTTGTCGTATATTCTGAGAAGTTTTAAATTAAAATCTCCCCTACTTCGTTCCCTCCAGGGAGGCAGAGACAACACACTAAAAACCCCTTTTCCCCTTTTTCCCACCACATTCACTCAAGAAAGATACCGTGCCTTTTTGGTATCACTTGACGGGGAAAAAGGCATTTGATCATGTCCGGGGTGGCCTTTTTTACGTGGCGCTTTTGAGTCCCTGGGTTTGGGTCCAGCGATGTTTGGAAAGATTATGGCACTCTACTCCCTCTCCCCAGGCCCAGATTGGGGTCCAACGGCTCGCTATCTGCACCTTTGGACATAGGTAATGGCACCAGACAGGATACCCCTTTGTCCCCATCTTATACACCCTTGTGATGGAGCATCTGATGCAGGCCCTGCGAAGTGACCCGAGTATTAAGGGGATCAGTGTGGACGGCCTTCAATTCAAGTGCTCTGCATTTGCGGACGATTTATTGTTGTATTTGGCTGATCCACCCTCGTCCCTCCCGGCAGCACTGGGGGTCTTGG
This sequence comes from Phyllomedusa bahiana, assembly GCA_025379985.1. Taxonomy (NCBI): domain Eukaryota; kingdom Metazoa; phylum Chordata; class Amphibia; order Anura; family Hylidae; genus Phyllomedusa; species Phyllomedusa bahiana. The sequence goes on along the minus strand of JAODAL010024158.1, from coordinate 14,495 downwards.
AGGAATATGGGTTGTACAGTAACCACAAAGTAAACATGGCCAAGAGCTCTGTACTGAGCTTTTACATCCCACCCCACATGCTACGTTCATTACAATCTTCCTACCCTTTTTCCTGGGTGAGCTCCTCTTTCCAATACCTAGGGGTTCAGATACCCTCACACTCTGATAAGATCTTTGACCTGAATTTTGCTCCCCTCCTATCCCGAATTAAACAGGACCTCCTGAAATGGGACAAAAGGGACTTTTCCTGGATAGGTAGGATCAACATCCTAAAAATGAATATTCTACCCCGCTTGTTGTACCTCTTCCAGGCAGTCCCAGTCAAGTTACCTAGGTCTTTCTTTAGGGACCTGCGTAGAATGACCTCCCAATTTGTATGGGCCTGTGGGCGCCCCAGAGTAGCGGAGTCTACCTTGACGCGCCCAAAGTCAGAAGGCGGCTTGTCCCTCCCAAATTTTCAGTTGTACTATCTCGCCGCTGTAGCAGTGCGAATTCTGGATGCTTTCACCAGGGATAACTCCAAATTATGGGTCCGCCTGGAATCCATCCTTTATGGGGCTCCAATTGCGGCCCTTCCCTGGCTGCCGCCCTCGGTACTGCCGAGGGGAATGCTTAACAATATCCCCCTTATCGCCCAGACCTCGGTCTCGGTGTACAGATCGTATGCTTCCAAATTGAGGCTGATCTGTATGGGAGGCCCATGTACACCACTCCTGGGCAACCCAGAAGTCCCACCCTCTCTAGCACATGCGCTCCTCCGATTGTCGGGAACCAATCCCAGCTTTTTGGTGATTGCACAAACCCTCTCCCCAGACGACTTGAGGAGCTATGAGGAACTGGTTGGTGACACGAGCACAACTCGATTCGTGAGATTACATTACTACCAACTACGCAGTATTTACTTAAAGTGGAAGCGCTTTTTTGGATGTACACGGGACCACCAAACACATTCGAACTGTGGTGTCTCGGTAGATATTCGGAGAGGCGTGCTCTCTCTGGGATATATAGACTACTGGTGAGCGGTCAGTCCAGTGAGACACTTGCTTTTCAAAAAAGCTGGGAGAGGGAACTCAGTATGGCCATTTCTGAGGAGGCTTGGAACAAGGCGTTCCAACTCACTCATAAATCTTCTATCTCCTCCAGAGCACACGAGTTGAACTATAAGATTCTAACTAGATGGTACAGAGTTCCGCCCCTTTTTGCACACCCTGTTCCCCCGTTTCCCCTGAGTGTCTGCTGGCGCTGTAAGGCTGATAGGGGCACGATGACCCATGTTTGGTGGGGATGCAGTGTATTGCAACCCTTCTGGAACAGAGTACTCGACATAACCTATAGAATTACGGGAATTAAAATACAAAATAGCCCCGCCGCTATTCTGTTATTTGACATTCCTCTCCCCGTCTCCACACTCAAGACCCATCTTATCAGCTTCTTAATATTAGCAGCAAAAATAGTCATCCCTAGGCTTTGGCTATCCACAGCCTTCATGTCTTACCTGATCTTGCTTTCTGTATATGTTATTTCCATTTTGCACTTTTTTCTTCAATAAAACCTTTGAATACGAAAAAAAAATAACGGACTAGTTCAAAGAAGTCCACGCATTACAGAGGCTCGAAGAGTTCAGATCAGATTCTCCTCAATGTTATAGTAGGTACTTACACACATGGGATGATTGGATCCGCTATTCCAGATCGGATCAGTACCTAACTAATCTGAGCTGAATTCCTGCTACTGGAAGTTATCCCCCACTCCATTCGGTTTGTTTGCAGAATGATACAAGCGACGTTCTAACGAAGAAGTGCCACCGATGAGCCGACAGTTTATTTTACGGTTTCCCGTTTCTCTTGAGTTTATTGGTGTTTTAAACAAGGTCTCCGCATGAGGCTGGGCTTCATAGGCCTTTGCTGCTAGATGTCGTACTTTCTTGTTTGACATTGAAGAATGGGCTCCCCTCACCTGGGACTCGTATTTATGTCAGGATAGCCCCATGACAGACCTTGACTTTGGTCATCTGTCAGCTGGCCCCTAGAGGAGGGGTGCCCATCCATTTCGTAACTTGGATATGTTCTTAATTGAGCTTTAAACTCATTTCTTATGGTTTCAAGTGTGATATCTTTTGTATCTATCCATCCGGAAAATGTAAACCTTTACTTATATGTTACGATTTCTTTGTACTCCACAGCCTTCATGTCTTACCTGATCTTGCTTTCTGTATATGTTATTTCCATTTTGCACTTTTTTCTTCAATAAAACCTTTGAATACGAAAAAAAAATCTCCCCCTATAACCACAGCGGAAGGAGGGAAGCGCGACAGCTTGTTTAACAGACGTTTAAGGAAAGTTAGTTGACCGACATTAGGGCATAAACATTACACAATAAGATAGGAGAACCTCCCAGCGGCCCTCCAAAAATCACATAACGGCCACCTGGATCTGCAAAAGAATTTGTTATCAAGACGGGACATGTTCTGGAGATTTAAAATGGCCCACCCATGCCTTTTTTTTTTTTGTCCTGGGATGCCACATAACTATTGGATATAATTGCTTAAGAAAGTTGAAATTTCCTTCCTATTAAATGTGTTCTTTGGACAAATACCAAAACTGGTCCATTAGATTTAAGGTCAGCAATAGAAGTTTCCTTTTTAAGTTGGAATTCAGGCCCTTAACATTTTGGGAGTATAACTTAATCATTAGAATCCCATTGGTAATTACCAACCGATTATATTCCAAAAGCTGGCTTCGCATCTCCATAGGATGGATAAGGAAAACAAAGGGGAAGGAGAGGGAGGTCACAAGACAGACAAACAAACCATAGAACAAATGCCCAAACTTAATTGAGTACAAGGCTGCTCATGCCTTGATGAGGGAGTCAACTCCTTAGTGAGCCAGAAGCACATAACGACTAAAGTTCTACCATCCAGTAACTGGCGAGAGACTATGAATTAGAGAGGTCACCTCGAGGGGGCGAAGTACCCAATCGAATCAATGTTAGACCGCAAATCCCAGTAAGCCCCGGAGAGATCGCTGCTTTAAGAATTTTAAAATAAGACTTAGAAAAAATTTAACTATCCGTGGAATCTGGTTTAGAAAGGAGTGAATTGACCATTCAAAAAGTTTTCCCCAGATTGATTCAGATTACTTGGAGGGCAATCCTCCTAAAGTATTAAGCTTAATGTGGCAATATATAAACTGGCACAGAAACATTATTACAGTGGAAGTTCCTGTGAGACCAGGAAAAAACCTCTGCATGGGAGAAACAACCCATTAAACCCGGGAGATAGCACTATATTAGAAACATTGCAACATAGGTACATGAGAATTATTTCCAAGGGTGCAATATATCCACAACCAATCATTATTAGCGTAGACATTTGCCTCAAGAATATGAATCCCAGCATTCCCATTTTCTACAATCAGGAGAGATGGAATCAAACATAGAGGGGATCAACTAGAGAAAATAGAATAACCTATCCTCCAAGACAGCCGGGTCAGGTGGCAGGGGGAGGGATATTCTTATGTCCCGATCCTCCGGACCTTAGCAGGTTGGATCTCTTCCGCTTGGGCTGAGCCTTCTGCCCTACCGGTAAATGGGCAGGAGGGATCCCCCAGCTCCCAATCCACAAGCTCAGGGGGCAGGAACTCCAAGGTGGAACAAAAATGCGGTAGATCCTCAAAAGAACGCAGAGCTGCAGAGCGTCCATTCCTGGTAGCAATTAGCGCAAAAGGAAAGCCCCCGCGGTATGGGATGGAGGGGTTCCTTTAAAATTTCCAGAAGCGGCTTGAAGATACGGCGTTTCTGAAGAGTTATCCAAGAAAGATCAGGAAAGATCTGGATGTCAGTCCCTTGGTATTGAAGGATCCTCCGGGCTCTGGCTTTGGTTAAGATTTGCTCTTTTTTTTGGAACCATTTAAAACAACATATTATGTCCCGCGGACGTGAAGGAGGCCCCTTGGGTTTGAGGGCCCTGTGAGCTCTGTCCATTTTAATGGTGCCATGCCCCGAGTCTCCCAACACAGACCGGAAGATTTTGTCAAGAATTTGGAACACATTTTCCTCCCCATTAGCCTCCGGGACCCCTCTAATCCTCAGGTTGTTCCGTCTTCCTCTGTTATCTAAATCTTCCACTTGTCGGTTAGTCTCTCTCAGGAGTTTACAAAACGTCTAGTGAGGTAACATGTTCAGTGTAGGGACTCACCTGCTCGGGATCCCCTTGACGTTTTGGGAGGTGAGCTTAATACAATCTTTGATCAAATACTGTAAACTAAGAGTCCCAGGTTTTTTCATATTTTCCTTAGCAGTAATGCATTTCCAATATTCCTATATACCTTGAGGTTTTACTTAGTCTTTAGTGTGCCACTGATATTTGTGTTAGATGTATCTCTCAGGAGTTTAGCCTGATTAGCTACCGTTGATTGCAAGGAGGAAACATAGTGCCGGGTGTCATCATGAGCATTTTCAATAGATTCTACCCTCTCTGACATATGCCGCAAATCTGCTCTGACTGATGCAAATTCAGTCTTGAAGGTGTCCCTAATGTCCAGCATGAGATCTTTGAGATCCTTAAGATCTTTTCTAGATGGGAGGTCTTTCAGGAGGGATTGCCAGGCAGGAGCAGGAGATTGATGGGATCAGCCGGATCCCTTTCCCCCCCCAACTAGCTCCGGGGATGGGCTACGGCTCTGCAGTGGTATAGTATCATCAGCCATCCCAGATAGTCCTGCCTCAGAATCATTCAAAGAACCCAGAGCAGGTCCAGCGGCAGCAGATGTAGTTTTGGCAGGAGGTTGGCCCCCCTCTTTTTGTTGTTTCTTAGAAGACATGCTGAAATTTGGGAAACAAGGGGGTGTCCCCTAGAGGACTCTAGCAGTGCAGTATAATTATTGGGATGTCGCTCAGGCTGTGGGCTAGTATCCCCAGGCAGAGGCAACTCCCCTCCTTGGGCTGATGAGATGTAAGTGCCCAACAAAAACTTCTCTTGAGGGTCACAGGTTAAGAAGTTGCTGCAGCAGCGCAATATACTGTCCTCCTCCGTTTCCCCAGTGGGACCCCAAAAGGGTGCCTGCGGTGCCTGACACTGCTGTGCTTATCTTGTGGCTAGTCCCTGGGTACAACGGGTTATATTCCGGGGGGAGGAGGATTTTTTAGAGGCTCCAAAGGGGTCAGGACTGGCAAAGGGCTCGAGGGCTTTGGCAGGTACCTGGGTTCCCGCTCCCGCGGGTTTTTCCGCGGTAATGCCCTTGTTCGCTCCTGCGGCCCGCTCCCTCCGCTTGCCGGATGTTTGTCTGTGTGCCCCGCCGATGCCTGTGTCGCCCGCGGGGCTCCCGAGTCAGGGGAGAGAGATCCGTAACCCCCGCCGCACGCTGTGTGATGCAGACGGGCGCCCGGCCATCCAGCAGGCAATCCTCCGGTGTGGCGGGTGCAGCTGCAACTTCCGGTTTAGGCCGCGGCTCCTCCGAAGTCACGGAGCGCGGCGCAAAGTAGGTTAGGAGCGAGGTCTGCGTCCCAGAACGAATCCCTCGTGTCAGTGGAGCAGAGGGAGGATGTTTCCGCTGCAGCTGTGCCAGGATGTCACCGGTTTGCCCCCTTATGCAGCAGCGATCCTCCGGAGCTCCTCGCTTACGCGGCCATCTTGGTCAGCGTCCAGGCCACACCCCAATGTGCATTTTTTTTTATTATCTAATTGTTCCCCTAGTAGTAGGGTGTGTGAGCTACTGCTCAGCAATTAGCTGCACCTGTTTATCTTTCCCAAGAAGCATAGGGGCCAGTGTTGCCTGCTACTTACTGGATTCAGTCTAGTCCAGACATTGAGCTGTAAGTATGGCCTATTTAGTGTTTATGAGTTAATAATGTCCCTTTTTTTTTTTCGGTGTTTTTTTTCCCCCCATGTACTTTATACACAATATACACAATGGACTTGAAAAAAAGGGAAATAGGGCCCTTACCTGGTGTCCAAAGGAGCCGTATATCCTAGCATATGTAAGAGCTGTACATGACATGTAGTACCGGCCTGTACTGTAGAGAGGCACTACTAGACCACCAGTCACTGCATGCACCTCACTAATATAGATGTTTCACACCTAAAATGTTCATAAATATTAATATAACCATTTCTTTTTTTTTTGAAAATATATTTATTGAGGTTCTCAGCACATTAAAAACACCATAAAGATGAACATAGTACACAGTTTTGAAGGAGTCTATCCAGAGTCAAATTACCACGAACTACATTCCAATGATGCATTGAAACAATTAGGTCGCAGTTATAGGCATTATGAATGAACTTCTCATAGCCCACACGTCACGAGCAAAGTCCAAAGAGCCCAAGTTTGCGACAGTAGTGACATGTGGCTTATAAATGGACCGCGAAAGTATCCGCCTACCACCTGGTCCTCCTAATATACAGTAAGTGCGTAATAGAAGGTGCTGCAAAGAAACCTCCACATATTTTTTGTTTTTTTACAACTTAAAACCAAAATATGCAACAATTAACATCCAACTTCTAACCGCTGCGCCAAAAGAACGCCCTGAGTTTTTAGAATATTAGTATTTGAAATAGAAAAAGGTCTTCCCTACGTCTCCCATGGAGCTGATCCCGGCAGTCGCCCACTGGATGAGAAGTGTATGGATCCTCAACATTCTCCCCTGTCCTCATCTCCTTCCCCCAGTGCTATCATTAGTCCCGCGGGTTCAATTTCAGCCCCCCCAAGGTGTTGGTCAGTTCCCCCTCCAGATACCATTTTGTAAGGTGGAACGGATATACTAGTTGGGTAAGTTCAGCTTCATTCAGGAAGGCTTCGATAAAAGGCTTACAAGTTGTAAAGAATCCTTCCGTTAATATACTATAGGTAAGGAAGTGAGAGTTAGGAATATGATGAGATTTCTGTAGCTCAGGCAGGGAAAAATATTTAAGGGACCTATTGTTGTAGAGGTGTCCGACCATCTCTAAGCCTGTGTCCTTCCATTCTAAGAGATGGCTATTTCTTATCCCCTGTGAGAATTCCGGATGACCTAGTAGGGGCATATGCTTACTAAAAAACGCCGGGAGTTTAAATAATTTGCGACAAATCTTCCATGTAGCAATGGTGTCGCGCATTAGGGTACAAGACCTAATGTCAGGCGGGATGTGACTAAATCTAGTGTGTAGGAGGACGGAAAGGCCCCAAGGAGAGGCAAGTAGTGATTCCAAATCTGTATTGGAGTAATAATATGTTTCCTTTATCCAATCCAAACAATGTCTAAGATTGCAAGCCAAATTATACCTTCTAATGTCTGGGAGGTTTATGCCTCCACAATGCTTTGGGGCCATAAGCTTCGCCAAAGCGATCCTGGGTTTTCTGTTGGCCCAGATAAATTTTGAAAATCCTGATTGCAGTTTTCTGATATCGGAGTGTTTCAAGAGCAAGGGGATAGTCTGAAGGGGGTATAAGAGTTTTGGGAAGCTCATCATTCGAATTAGATGGCATCTGGCTAATAGTGAGAGGGGCAATTTAGACCATCTCTCCAATTCTCCCAGAATTTTCGAAATGAGGGGGGGATAATTTAAATTGTATAATGAGTCGGGGGACTTGCCAATATGTAGACCGAGGTATTTAATTGAGGATTTAACAATGGAGATTGGGGTGCTCGACAGATCCAGCGCCAGTGGTGGCGCCTTAGGGGACAGTCTGAGGATTTCTGACTTAAACTCATTGATTTTAAAGCCCGAGTGGGTACGGAAGACTTGCAGGAGAAGGAATAATTTTGGGAGATCTCTTTCTGGTTGCTCGAGGAAGAACAAAACATCATCTGCAAAAAAAGTCGCCTTTTGTTCATGCTTTTTGACTGCGATACCTTCAAAGCTATCACAGGCAATGATGGATCTTGCAAACGGCTCTATGGCCAGATTGAAGAGGTATGGGGAAAGGGGGCACCCCTGCATTGTGCCACGATGCAAGACAAAGGGTCTAGACAAAAAGCCAGGGAGACATATTCTGGCCTCTGGACTGCTATAGAGGGAGTTTAGAAAAGTGCGATATGGGCCAGTAAGCCCAATTTTATCAAGGAACAGGCCCAGCCACCCCCAATCGACGCTATCGAAAGCTTTTTCAGTGTCCACTGTAACTAAGGCCGAAGATACATGTTTGCCAGGGTGTTTCCTTATTTCATCAAGTACAAGTAAGACCTTTCTAATATTGGCTACTGCCGATCTGCTTGGACAAAGCCTACCTGATGATTACCAATTAATATGGGGATAAAAGGGGCAAGCCTGCCAGCCATAATTTTAGAACGTAGCTTTAGGTCCAAATTAATCAAAGAAATAGGTCGATAGGAGGAGGCCTGGGCCGGGTCCCTGCCTGGTTTCGGGATAATTTTAATGTGGGCAGTATTCATTGAGGTAGGAATAGGGGCTCCCGTGAGGTACAAATTGAATAGGTTTTGTAAGGGTTGGGAAACTTGTGATTTCAGGGCCTTAAAAAATTCCCCAGTAAAGCCATCAGGGCCTGGGGCTTTTCTGTTTTTTAATTTGGCAATTGCGGTTTCAACTTCCGCGAGGGTGACAGGAGCGCCCAGAAGATCTACCTCCTTCCTTGTAATGCCTGGAATCGCAATCTTACTTAACCAGTCATGAGAAGCCTGGTCGTCAAGATGTTCATCCGCATATAATTTTTCATAAAAAGAGCGCACAACTTCAGTGACGTCTATTCCTTTGGACTTGAGGACCCCCTCGTGGTCTCTCAGGGCGGGAAGGGGAGACGGAGACGTCCCCTTGCTAGGTTTGCCAGCAGACGTCCAGGTTTACTCCCAAACCGGAACAATTTAGCTTCTAATTTAGATCTGCTTGAGAGTTCTCTCTTCTCAAGCCAAGTTTCATAGGTTTGTTTTGCTATTTTCCAATCGTGTTTGGCTTCAGGGGATGGGCGACTGAGGAAAGTATTGTAAGCTGCTCGCAATTTTTTCGCTTAATTCACCAATTTTATTGGTAAGCTGTTTTTTAATTCTAGAGGCATATTCGATCAACTTCCCTCTTAGGACCACCTTAGCGGTATCCCAATACAGCTGTGGATTATCGTAATGGGTCTCATTACAAGAGTGGTATTCTTGCCACCAATTTTGAAGGGCGACGTTAAATTCCTCATCTTTGGTCAAGAATGAAGGAAATCACCAAATGTAATCGGAACACCGTGGGAGGCGGTCCAAGAGGGTACAGATCACCAGAGAGTAGTCAGATATGACGAGATCTCCCAATTCGATCTCCGCTATCCTCGAAGAGAAGTGTTGTGGAACAAAGATCTAGTCGATTCTCGACCATGAGTTATGCGGGTGAGAAAAGTGAGATAATTCTCTCCCCTCAGGGTTGTGCAAACGCCACACATCACAAAAATTTATCTTCTCTATGAGTCTAGCGAGACACGACTTGGCATCTCTGCGGGGGGCTTTGGAAGTGGAAGGACCCTGCCTGTTTTCTAGGCAATGCATAATAGCGTTAAAGTCCCCTCCTAGAACTTTGAGTTCCACCCTATCTCCCAGAATTTTTGTTTCCAGCTGTTTAAAAAAATCGTAGCTTCCTGAGTTAGGTCCATAAACATTATGTATGGACAAGAGCTCTTCCGGAGTTTGGATGACAACGTTGCACCATCGCCCCTGGTTATCATGCTCATGATTAATGACATTCCCTCTAACACTGTTCCCCACCAGAGTCAGCACTCCCGCTTTATTATCAACCGCAGGAGACCCATAGACCTGACCGACCCATAATCTCTTCATCTGCTCAAAATCCCTCTCAGGCAAATGAGTCTCCTGCAGCAGAGCGATGTCTATTTTCAAGCGTTTTAGATGTCGTAGGACCATTAACCGCTTATTGGGAGATCGGAGACCCTTAACATTCCAGGTTACTATCCTCATAATCCAGGGATGCTAAAGGGGCCAGTAAAGAGCATTCAGTAGGTGCAGCATGAACAAAAAACAACAAGCTGTAAAGCTGAAAAAAGTAACCTGAAATCTCGGGGATAGACCATCCCCAGCATGCTGAGGGATAAACACAACCCAACTGTTCCCTCATGCAAATGTGCAATGTGACTTCTCTTTTTTCCATCCCAGAGTGAGACAAGAGATACACGATGTTTACCACAAAAAGATGAATCAGCTCCCCGGCCTCGGGAGTTTGACAGCAAAACAAAAACCTGGATTACTTATATTCTATTGTCTAGTTTAGGAGCGATCCCAGTCAGACCCCCCGAACCGGACATATAGTCCGGCAGAGGGGGCCCAAGGGGGACCACTCCCACCACACAGGCCAACAAAATTAAGAACTAATAGCGTATTCGTGAGTCCCGAGCAAAAGACCATATTAGTGTTTCATATACGAAAAGGATACATAAACCACTATGGGTTCAACAGAAAGCCATGACTAAAGTGGCTCTAAAACAAAGTCGGGAAGTGAAACCCGGTTTCACCGGGGACACCAGTATGGCAGGGTCTAAGTGTTAACGATCCTCATTCATGGGGTCATCTTGGATGCCTGTCTTCCGCTGTTCCTTCGGGCTCGCCGAGTGGGCAGATTGAGACGGGCCTGCTTCCTCCTCTAGGAGGTCCGAATGTCCTCCCCCCTAGAGTGAAGAGAAAATCTTGACAACGAAGTAGCTCTTTCCGGAGATAAGGAGGGAGGTGAAGATCGAGTGTCCTCTCTGTGGCGCTGGAAGTGGTGTTTGGCTTCTTCAGGAGAGTAGTAAGTAGATGTATTGCCATTGTGGTGGAACACTTTAAGGACTGCTGGATAAAGAAGAGCAAATTTGATCTGTCTATGAAATAGGTCAGAACAGATAGTGGAGAACGCTCTTCACTTCTTTACCACCTCCGCCGAGAAATCCTCAAAGATGAGGATTTTCTTCCCTTTGAAGATAAGATCAGAGTTGAGTCTCTTGAAGGCCCGAAGTATCGCTACCTTATCAGTGAAGTCTAGGAACTTGCAGATGACCTGGCGTGGCCTGTCTCTCAGTGTTGCAGGGGTATCATCCTCATGGCCGGCGCGGGCACCACGTCTGAGGTCTGGGCCAAGTCTGTGTGCCCGTTCCACTTTGCAGTGCCGCGATAGGCCTAGAGCTTCTAGAAGATCTCGTTCACAAAGGAGCGGCAGGTCCCTGGGAAGAATCGCTTCAGAGATTCCTAAAATTCTTAAATTATTTCTTCGGAACCGATTCTCGAGGTCGTCGATTTTATCATTCAGCCGTTTATTCTCCTGGGTAGTATTGAAGAGCTCTGTGCGCGTTTTTTCAATGTCGGATCTCAGTTCTTGGAGTTGAAGCTCATGGTCGTCCAGACGTTCTGCATGTATTTTTGTGTCTGCCTTTACTTGCGCTACAATTCTTGCTACAGATGCCATTAAAGACTCTTGTAGATCTGCTGATATTTGCTTTGCGACCTCAGTCACTATTGATTTAAAATCTGCGCTAGAGGGATCTAATTTAAGAGGTGCTGTGACCTCAGGGGAGGGTACCAACCCAGATTCGGTATGAGGGCGAGCAGCTGCTGGGGTAGCGGCAATATCCCATTCAGAAACCAAGAGGGAGTCTTCCAGACAGTCTGGTGATGAGGGCTGGTCTGAGAGGTCCGGCATGGGGGCCATCTGGGGCTTGGTCTCCTTGCCATGTTGCTTGGCACTTTTCGTACGCCCCATTTTACAAAGGTATTTTTCCATATAAAACAACAATGCAGCGCTATGGGACGGCAGGTTAATTAGAAATCTCTTGACGCCGAGCCCTCAGCGGAGCCTCTTGTTGCTACTGGCAGCACCGCCCTGTACCTTAGCAGTTCTGATAGCACTGAAATAAATGTCCTGCACCTTGCCGCAGAGTCTTGGGCTTATAGCAGTTTGTGGCCCACTATTGTGTTGTTGGTAATATCTATTAGGGCCCAGACTGTGGTGTTTATAGATCCCACTGCTGATTGACCGGCACTGTATTATACTTGTTTCTGTAGACCGCACGGTGGGGGGGAGAGGAGCGCGGGGCTCTGCTGCAGAGAGTCCTTGGCCAGTGGAAGCCCCACCCCAAATAGTAAAATAGCAGTTAGTCCCGGGTGGGTAGAGAGCCTAGCTGCAGTGTCTGCAGTATGTGGTCCTATCAGGCTTAGGGCTGGGGCCGTGCTGGGTAAGGAATGTGTTGCCACCTCCGGGGCTGCACAGACACGCTGGCTACCTGTGCTTCTCTTCCTGTCAGGCCCCTAGCGCTACTTCTGGTCCCCGCTTGCTGCTCTCACTACAAGATCAACCCGCAGATTCACCGGCTCCCGGACGATCTCTCCATGCTCCCGATATCCTGCGCGGCGGGTGGAGCGCTCCGCAGGTTGCTTTGTCGGGTATTTACATGCGGGTGCGTCCCGAGGCCACGGAGCTCCGGCCGCGTCCTCACCCCAGGATGGCGCCGCAACCGGAAGTCCTCTATAACCATCTCTTAACACCTCACATGGATTTGCTTGAATAGAACCCAGTTTGTACACAATATGAAAGAATGTCCAGAAGTCGTTCACCATCGAGACCCATCATGACAGTTACACTTCACGCATTCCTTACATTCGTCTCATCCATTATTTTTACTGCCTATCACAAGCAAACTATGTATATATTATAAATGCTCTAAAAGAAAAGCACCTGCAGAACCTGGAAGGAAACTTAACATGTTATATAAAATAGATTATTCGTGCTCGCCGTCACCATCCCAATGATCTGTTAACCAGAGTTTTACGTATAAGACTCAATATGTTCCCTCCATCTACGATGAGGTTTAGAGGTCTACAGAATCTATAATAAAAAAAAAGTGACCCCCCCCAACATAATGCAAAATGACTAATAAGCAGATATCTACTACAGAAGTCCTTACATATAACATCCAAAAGAGCTGCTGGAAAATCACTTTCCATGAGGAGGACAGGGGCTTCTTGGGGTCGTTTTTTTATACACAACGTACCAGAAAAGAGGAAAATGGGGACCTCATCTGGTGCAAAAGTAGCTGCTCATTCTGGCACATGTAAGAGCAGTCCAGAAAATGTAGTGCCACACTGTACTGTAGAGAGCACTTCACTAATACAGAGGATTTACAAGTAAAATGTTCATAAATTGGCTGGATCTTCCAGTCAGGCCCTGTAGTTAAAACATCATTGCTTCTATTTTGGGCGAGGAGGTGGGTGGGCAGCTTCTGTACAGATACGGCTGCTTCATGAACAGCACACTTGCATGCACAGTGTTGGCATATCTATTCAGGAGCTGCCCACCCACCTCCTACAAAAGAATGGAAGTGACTACAGGACCTGAGTAGAACTTCAAAGTTGAAGGAGCAATTTTTTTTTTTACTTTTTTTTTTATTAAGATTTTATTTTGAAAAAGTACAGTAACAGCAATGTAATATAAAGATACCCAAACTGTATCAACATATGAATAAAAAGGCAATTTTAAAAACAATTCACTGTTAAAGGTTTACAAAAGAGATGAACTACTTATTATTCAATCAACAAGATTCAAAGAAAAAAATCCAGACAACTTTAGGGTGAGAGGGGAATAGTGGGGGTGGATGAGGGGGGGGGGGGGGGGGAGATTTTATAAACTAAAATTTTAATTAACCGGAGCCATCTTCAGATCCTGCTTATAGATTATTCTCAATTCCATATGCATCCCATATTGACCAAACGGAATCAAAATCATTTAATTTATTATTGAGGCAGTCAAGTATTCCATACCTGTTACCTCAGTCGGCCTACTATAGAGATCCAACATATCTGGAACAGAGCGCCGTTTCCAGAAGCAAGAGATCAAGCATCTCACTACCGTGAGAATGCACAAGACTATTTTCATCAATTGCTTCTTAATTGGTTTAGGTAAAATGTTAAACAGAAAGAAAATTGGGTCTATAGTAACAGCTATACCAGTCATATCAGCTATGAAGACTGACACAAAACCTGTGAATCAAGGAACACTCCCAAAAGATATGGAATTTATTACCATCTTGTGAGAGTCACATTGCCAGCAAATATCCGGAATAGATGGATTAAGTTTATGTAATCGTGACAGAGTATGGTACCAAAGCATTAATATCTTGTTCTGATTTTCTTCATATAAAAAGGTACATAGAGAAATTTGGGAGGCTCTCTTCCATGTTAGCCTCCATATCTCAGTAGAGATCTTTTTGTTTAGGTATCCTTTCCATTTGATCATGTATGACTGTGTTATAGGTTCTTTTGGGTATGGATTTAGTAATAAGGCATATATATCAGAGATTAAACCTCTAGTTGAAGTATTTAATCCAAATGCCCTTCAAATTTGAGGAACGCAGTATACTATGCAAGAAATTAGTGATTTGTATGTAGAGATATTGACAATTCCCAGGCAGATTAAAATTAGATTGAAGTGTTCTAAAACGGAAGTATCTGACTAGTTTTATAGTTCACAAAACAAAATAATTTAATTGTTAAACCAAGGCTTTATAATTGCTTAAATAATTTGGGATTAAAAGGGTTTAAAAAAAATA
>JAODAL010024157.1:0-61147 GCA_025379985.1 Phyllomedusa bahiana | reverse complement strand
CCCCCCCCCCCCCCCATGTCGTTGCGGGACTCCTTTGAACCTCCTGCTGGTGAGGGTATCAGGGGTGACCCCTCTTGGTCACTTTGATGGTGTCACTGAGTGTCCCCCGGGGGTCCCCCTGGTTCCCACCCTTTCTCCTTTAAGGGACGGGTGCGTACGCTATATGGGGATCGGGTGGTGTACACTATATGGGGATCGGGTGGTGTACGCTATATGGGGATCGGGTGGTGTACGCTATATGGGGATGGGGGTGCTGTCGCTTTATGGGGGGGGTGCGTACACTATATGGAGATCGGGTGCCGTACGCTATATGGGGATCGGGTGCTGTACACTATATGGGGATCGGGTGCTGTACGCTATATGGAGATGGGGGTGCCGAGCTGTATGGGGGGGGTTTTGTAGTATATGGGGTGGGTGCCGTCCTGTATGGGGATCGGGTCCCCCGTACACTATAGGGGGGTTGGGGCCGTCCCCTATAGGGGAGGGGTGCCGTCGCTGTTTATGGGGAGCGGGTGCCGTACGCTGTATGGGGAGCGGGTGCCTTACGCTGTATGGGGAGGGGGTCCCCCTACGCTGTAGGGGGAGGGGGGGGTGCCGTCGCTGTAGGGGGAGCGGGTCCCGTACGCTGATGGAATCGGGCGCCGTACGCTGTATGGAGATCGGGCGCGTAGCTGTATGGAGATGGGGCCCGCTGTAGGGAGCGGGTGCCGTCGCTGATGGAGACGGGTGCCGTACGCTGTTTGGGGGATGGGGGTGCCGTACGCTGTATGGGGATCGGGTGCCGTCCGCTGTATGGGGATCGGGTGCCGTACGCTGTATGGGGATAGGGTGCCGTACGCTGTATGGGGATAGGGTGCCGTACGCTGTATGGGGATAGGGTGCCGTACGCTGTATGGGGATAGGGTGCCGTCCTGATGGGGTCGGGGCCGTCCGCTGTATGGGGATGGGGGTGCGTACCTTTTGGGGGATGGGTGCCGTACGCTATATGGGGATCGGGTGCAGTACGCTGTATGGGGATCGGGTGCCGTACGCTGTATGGGGATCGGGTGCCGTACTCTATATGGGGATCGGGTGTTGTAAACGGACAGGTTTCTGTGTTCGCTGCTGCAGAATTGTCACGTCCGTCTCCTGCTGTCTTCATTTATTGATTCTAGGGGTTTTTTGTTTGTTATTGTCTCTACAGTCACGATAAAGGGCAGGAAGCGGACGAAGTGGTAGAGTTACACGAGGGTGAGTACCTGCCGGGACCGGAGGAGCCAGCTCAGACGATTAAAGGGTATTCGCATCTCCTATCGATAGGTAATCATAGTGTAATAGGTGCCGGTCCCACCTCCGGACCCCTGAAAGGGTTGGCTCAGAATGGGGATTCTATTGTGCTTGCATATAACTCTCCATTCTGTTCTATGGGAGTTCCCAGTACAGGAGAGCAGAATGTTCAGCCCTATTGAGAATTCCCAAAGAATAGAATGGAGAACACATTGTCCCTTGTACTGGGAACTCCTATAGAACAGCATGGAGAACACAGCGCTCCCCTGTACTGGGAACTCCCATAGAACAGAATGGAGAGAACACAGCGCTCCCCTGTAACTGGGAACCTCCAATAGAAACAGAATTTGGAGAACACAGCTCCCTGTACTGGGAACTCCGAGAGAGAATGGAGAACACAAACGGCTCCCCTGTACTGGAACTCCCAGAGAGGTGAAATGGGAGGAGAACAACATGCGCTCCCTGTACTGGGAACTTCCCATAAGAGGAGAATGGGAGAACACAGCACTCCCTGTTCTGGGAACTCCCATTAGTGGTGAATGGAGAACACAGCGCTCCCCTGTAATGGGAATCCCATAGGACAGAATTGGAGAACCACCAGCGCTCCCCTCTGTACTGGAATTCCCTTAGAACAGATTGGAGAGTACTCAGCGCCTACCCTGTATTGGCAACTCCCATAGTACAGAATGGGAGGACACAGTGCTCCCCTGTACTGGGAACTCCCATAGAACAGATGGAGAACCACAGTGCTCCCTGTTCTGGGAATACCATAGGAACAGAATGGAGGACACAGTTCTCCCCTGTACTGGGAACTCCCATAGAAACAGAATGGAGAACACTATGCTCCCCTTGTACTGGGAACTCACATAGAGGTTGAAAGTAGGAACACAGCGCTTCCCTTGTACTGGGAAACTCTCATAGATCAGATGGAGATTCACAGGCTCCCCTGTACTTGGAACTCTCATAGAGCAGAATGGAGATCACAGCGTCCCTGTACTGGGAAGACTCCATAGAACAAGGAATGTCTGAACACAGTGCTCCCCTGTATGGGAACTACCATAGAACATGAATGGAGGTCTCCACAGTGCTCCCACTAGAACCCAGCTCTGGGTCACTCATTCTAACTCGAACAAGACAATGTACCGTGAAACACAATGCTCCCCTGTACTGTTCGAACTCACATAGAGTAGAATAGGAGAAACACAGCGCTTCCCTGTACTGGGATCCTCTCTTAGAACAGAAAATGGAGAACACAGCGCTCCCCTGTTCTGGGAATTCCAATAGAAAGAATGGAGGAGAAACACAGCGTTCCCTGTATTGGCTACTCCCATAGAACAGATTGAGGGACACAGTGCTCCCCTGTACTGCGGAACTCCCATAGAACAGAAGGAGAACACTGTGCTCCCCCTGTACTGGGAACTACCATAGAACAGAATGGAGGACACAGTGCTCCCCTGTACTGGGAACTCCCATTAGAGACAGAATGGAGAACACAATGCTCCCCTTGTACTGGGAAACTCAATAGAGTAGAATAGAGAACACAGCGCTTCACTGTACTGGGAACTCTCATAGAACAGAATGGAGAAACACTAGCGCTCCTGTACTGGGAACTCTACATAGAGCAGAATGGAGTACACAGAGTCCCATGTACTGGGATACTCCAATAGAACAGAATGGAGAACACAGTGCTCCCCTGTACTGGGATCTACATAGAACAGGAATGGAGGGACACAGTGCTCCCCTGTACTGGGAAACTCCATAGAACAGAATGGAGAACACAATGCTCCCCTGTCACTGGGAAACTCACATAGAGTAGAATAGAGAAACACTGCGCTTCCCTTGTACTGTGGAACTCTCATAGAACAGAATGGAGAACAAGCGCTCCCCTGTACTGGGAACTCTCATAGAACACAATGGAGAACACAGCTGCTCCCCTGTACTGGGAACTACCAATGAACAGAATGGAGAACACAGCGCATCCCCTTGTACTGGGAATCCCATAGAACCACATGGAGAACACAGCGCCCCCTGTTACTGGGAATACTCCCATACAACAGAATGGAGGAACACAGTGCTCCCCTGTCCTGGGAACTCCCATAGATTTGAATGCGGAGAACACAGCTCTCCCTGTACTGGGAACTCCATAGAACTGAATGGAGAACACAGCGCTTCCCCTGTACTGGGGAACTCCCATAGAACTGAATGTAGAAACACGCTCCCCCTGTGCTGGGAAATCCCTATGGAACAGAATGGAATCAGAGAAAAACAGCGCTCTCCCGACTGGGAACTGCCATAGATCAGAATTGAGAACTCAGCTCTCCCCTGTACTGGGAACTCCATAGTAAAGATTGGAGGACACAGCGCTCACCTGTTTGGGTATTCCATAGAGCAGAATGGAGAACACAGTGCCCCTCTGGTACTGGAAAACGGCATAGAACTGAATGGAAAAACACAGCGCTCCCCTGTACTGGGAACTCCCCATAGAACAGAATAGAGAACACCGCACCCCTGTATGGGAATCCCTGAGAACAGAATGGAGAACCGTGCTCTTACCGTTCATGGGGAACTCCCATAGAACCGCATGGAGACCACAGCGCTCCACGAAAGCAAAGATGGAGTGGTACCAGAAGGAGTATATAAAAATGCTGCACGCCTTTATTCCCGATATATATATATATATATAAACTCACCGGCCACTTATATGTAGGTACACCTGTTCCACAATCCTGCTCGGTTTACACTTCTAATCAGCCAATCACATGGCGGCAATCTCAGTGCATTTAGGATGTAGGACATGGTCAAGACAATCTCTTGCAGTTCAAAACCGGAGGCATCAGTATGGGGGAAGAAAGGTGATTTGAGTGCCTTTGAACGGGGCATGGTTGTTGGGCCAGAAGGGCTGGTCTGGAGTATTTCAGAAACTGCTGTCTCCTGGTTTTCACGCAAAATCCATCTCTAGGGTGTTACAGAAAATGGTCCGAAAAAGAAAAAACATCACAGGGAGCGGCAGTAATGTGGGCGGAAATGCCTTGTTGATGCCTGAGGTCAAAGGAGAATGGGCAGACTGGTTCGAGCTGATAGAAAGGCAACAGGACTCAAATAGCCACCCGTTACACCAAGGTAGGCAAAAGAGCATCTTAAAACGCCAGTAGGGCAACTTGAGGCAGATGGGCTACACAGAAAGACCACCCCGGGTGCCACTCCTTTCAGCTAAAAACGGGAAAATGGGGCTCCAATTTCCCCAAGCTCTCGAAATTGGCAAGAGATTAAAAAAACTTTCCCCTGGTTGAGAGTCCGATTTCTGCTGCGCATTCGGATGGAGGGGGCAGAATTTTTCTAACAAAATGAAAGCATGGGTCCCTCCTGCCTTGTATAACGGTTTATTGGTGGGTTGGTGTCATGGTGTGGGGAAAATTTTTTGGATCTTTGGGCCCCCCCTTTTGGGACCAAAATTAGCATCTTGCAAACACCCTTTTGGGAACTATGCCAAGAATTTTTGGCATTTGAAGGCAAAAGGGGTCCAACCTTTTTCTAGCAGGTGTATAAAAAAGTGGCCGGGTTTTTGGGGTTATTTGCCACAAAAAAGCCACAGAAAGCAACATGTGCAAAGGAAGGAGATCGGAGCAGTCTTTGTACTCTGCCGTGTGGGTGCATCTATAGCTGAGGGTTTGTTACAGTGGGTCTCTGTAGGCAATGCTGTATGCATGGAGCACAGCCGCCTTCACTGATACACTGTAACAAACTCAGCGGAGTAGAAGTAGGTCATGGCGGTTTATCGGCCTCTTAGTGTCTGCAAATCCTCTCCCCCGTAATCCAGCGCCTCCCTTCTCTCCCCAGGAGATGAGACGAGTGCCGACGAGCACACGGCGGGGGGCCATCGCCACCGTGCAGCAGGCGGCCTTCTCTGACCACAACATCCAGTACCAGTTCCGCACAGAGAATAATGGAGGACAGGTGAAACCCCCCTTCTCATTTTTTTCCCGTCCAGCAGACATGTGTGCGTGACTCCCTGCGGGTTTTGCACCCTTTGGAGTCTTGCCCTAAAGGTGAAGGACCTGGAGGGTCATGATTTGCCCGCTTTTTGCACATTGTGCTTCGTGTGTATTTTCAGGTGACATACAGAGTTGTCCAGGTGACGGACGGTCAGCTGGACGGACAGGGGGACGCAACGGGCGCGGTGAGCGTGGTGTCAACAACGGCCTTTACTGGCACCCCACAAGCTGTGGCGCAGGTGAGAGATCCATGGGATAAGGGTCGGGGGATTGAAATCAACAGTGTCTCAGCTAGAAATGCTGCTGTAAGGCTCCAACCACAACCCTTAATGTTGACACAGTGGGCTGCACCAGGAAAAAATATGGTTTCTGCTCGGGATTAAAAAGGATGTAAAATCGGACAGTAAGGAAAAATTATTACCAGGACTGCACCAGCGAATATGGTGGCTCTGGAGGATAAACAGGATGTCCAGGATAGTACCGGAAAAGTAAGTAGTACACAGTGACTGCACCAGCGAAAGGAGGCGCTCTGGAGATAATACAGGATTAACTCAGGATCAGTACGGTAAGTAATTTTGTACTTGCCCCACCCGCAGAATAGTGAGTGCAGCTCTGGTATAAAAACAGGGTGTAATCAGGATCTACAGGATAATAATTTATTTCAGTGACTGCACCAGCAAAAAAATGGTTTTCGCTCTGGAGATATACAGTGTCTCAGGATAGTACAGGGTAAGTAGTATGTACATGACTGCCCAGCAGAATAGTGAGGCAGCTCTGAGGAAAAAACGGAGTAACTCGGGATCTTTTGGTATTAATGAGACTACTGCCCAGCAGAATGTGAGTGAGCTCTGGAGTATAATCGGATGTAACTCAGGATCAGTACAGGATAAGTAATGTAATGTACACAGTGACTGCACCAGCAGACTAGAGAGAGCTGCTCTGGAGTATGATACAGGATGTAACTCAGGATCAGTACAGGATAAGTAATGTATGTACCGTGACTGCACCAACAGAATAGTGAGTGCTGCTCTGGAGGATAATACAGGATGTAACTCGGGATCAGTACAGGATAAGTAATGTATGTACAGTGACTGCACCAGCAGAATAGTGAGTGCAGCTCTGGAGTATAATACAGGATGTAACTCAGGATCAGTACAGGATAAGTAATGTATGTACAGTGACTGCACCAGCAGAATAGTGAGTGCTGCTGTGGAGTATAATACAGCATGTAACTCTACACAAGTACCGGATAAGTAATGTATGTACAGTGACTGCCCCAGCAGAATAGTGAGTGCAGCTCTGGAGTATAATACAGCATGTAACTCAAGATCTGTACAGGATAAGTAATGTATGTACAGTGACTGCACCAGCAGAATAGTGAGTGCAGCTCTGGAGAATAATACAGCATGTAACTCAGGATCAGTACAGAATAAGTAATGTTTTTGCTATAGCAGTCACTATACAAACCGCGGTCTCATGTTCCACATTGTGACTTCGTTGATCAAGGAAGTGCATTGGTGATCACCCGCTGTGCAGACATAGTTCACTTTCATGGCCTGTACAGCTAAGTGACCGGCACTGCTCTGCAGAGTGCTGAGTACCGGACGCTTACACATGACCTGTTTCTCTGCTGATCTGTTCTGCATCTGCTCTCGCTGTGGTTGTGACGGGTAAATTTCAAGACATTTGTGGTCACTTAAGAGTAAAGTTGTTAATCCAGAAGTGGCCTCTATTAAGCCCTTGGTTGCTGGCATCCATCTCACGGTTATTCGGCTATGCCGTGCAGTAGGGCCCTATTACTTTTTCGGCCCTGCTCCCGTTTTTCTGCTGTCGGCTGTGGTTCTTGCGGCCTCATGCAGCAGGCAGGTGACGTAACATTGTACAGGATTCTGACTGTGATCATTGACGTTGCAGGCGGTCATCCAGAACCCCTTCAGTAATGGCGGAAGCCCTTCTACGGATGCGGTCAGTGGGGAGGCGCGCTTTGCCTACTTTCCCGCTTCCACTGTGGGCGATACGACGGCAGTGTCTGTTCAGACTGCTGACCCCGCGCTGACTCAGGCAGGAGGTAAGTGCCGCTCCTGTAGGATGAACCGAAAGTCCGAACACTCCTCCAAATGATGTGGTCGTTGGTGCGTAGATACAGCTCTGATAACTGTAATGTCACGAGGCTTCCGCCTGCACCCATCACACGGGACATGGTTTATTTATTGAGCTCATTCTGTGACAACAAGCAGTGATCTTGAACCAAGTCGGGTATTGCCGTTCCATAAAACACTTTGGGCGACACGCATGACTTTTGGTGCCCAGGCGCCATTCATACATGTCGCCCTTTGTGCTTAAAGTCAGATGTGACCTGGATTACTGGAACACACTTATATGAACATGAGAGGTTTAAAGGGGGTTTCCACCATAGACTTTGATGACATAGCGATAGGATTACCATCAAAGTCTGAAAGGTGCAGGCTCACCTCTGGGTCCCACGCTTATCCCAAACAGGCCCCCAAAAGTGTTGGCTCAGAATGGAGATCCAGTCACACTTGCGCACGACTCTTCATTCTCCTCTGAGTTCCCAGTACAGGGGAGAGCTGTATTCTCCATTCTCCTTTATCGGAGTTCCCAGCATAGGGGAGCGCTGTATTCTCCATTCTTTTCTATCGGAGTTCCCAGTACAGGGGAGCGCTGTATTCTCCATTCTGTTCTATGGGAGTTCCCAGTACAGGGGAGCGCTGTATTCTCCATTCTGTTCTATGGGAGTTCCCAGTACAGGGGAGCGCTGTATTCTCCATTCTGTTCTATGGGAGTTCCCATCACAGGGGAGCGCTGTATTCTCCATTCTGTTCTATGGGAGTTCCCATCACAGGGGAGCGCTGTATTCTCCATTCTGTTCTATTGGAGTTCCAGTACGGGAGAGCTGTATTCTCCATTTGTTCTATGGGAGTCCCAGTACAGGGAGAGCTGTGTTCTCCATTCTATTCTATGGGAGTTCCCTAGTACAGGGAGAGTGCTGTGTTCTCCATTCTGTTCTATGGGAGTTCCCAGTACAAGGGAGCGCTGTGTTCTCATTCTATTTATGGAGTTCAGTATAGGGGCGCTCGTGTTCCCATCTGTTCTATGGCCGTTTCCAGTACAGAGGGGCACTGTGTTCTCCATTCTGCTCTATGGGAGTTCCCAGTACAGGGGAGCGCTGTGTTTTTCTGTTCTATGGGAGTTTCCAGTACAAGGGAGCAGAATGTGTGCGACAGGCTCTCAATTTTGAGCTGACACTTTTGGGGGCCCGTTTCTGAGGTTGGTTCTGGTTCCAGAGGCAGGACCTGCACTTATCCAACTTTGATGGAATATCCTATCAATAAGCAGATGCTGTATAGCAAAAAACAAAACACAGGGCAGGGCGCCCCTAGTGCAGAGTGTTTGGACAGATGAATAATTCTTAGTCAGTATTGCACTAACCTGATGATGTTTCACAAGTCAGGAGGCGCAACTCTCCACAAGCCTCTCGGTTGTAGTCTCTGCAGCCCCCTCTCCTCCTTCTGTGCCGCCGCCAACGGTATCCAGAGTATAGATTATGGGAAATATATTAGTGCTAAAAAGCAGCTATAAAATGAGGTATATAAGGCGCTAAGACTATTTATTAAAACAAACAAAAGTTTAATTAGGACATAACAGGGAATAAAAAGAATATGGACTACGCGTTTCCTCAGGACCTGAGGAAGCTCTGTTTAGAGAAACGCTTAGTCCATATTCTTTTTATTTCCTGTTATGTCCTAATTAAACTTTTGTTTGTTTTAATAAGTAGTCTTAGCGCCTTATATACCTCATTTTATAGCTGCTTTTTAGCACTAATATATTTCCCACTATCAATAAGCAGAGTCTATGGTGGAAGCAGCCCTATTTACCTGACAACTCTTATTAATCTCTGTGTATATTTCCTTATACCCTCAGGGCAGTTCTATGTCATGATGACCCCTCAAGATGTGCTTCCTGCCGGGACACAGAGAACGATTGCTCCACGCACTCACCCGTACTCTCCGTATGTATCTGCACGGTGCTCAGTCACTGAATCCAGCAAACGTGAGACCCCAATGATCCCATTAGTCGGGGTCTCGTAGCTTTGCTCTCTGATCACTAGGTATATGCACCATGCACCTGGGCTAGCCATCTGCCGACCTGTTGCTGAGAGCGCAGCTATAGGACTCGGGGATTGTATCGCACAAGCTGAATTCTGTAATATTCCACAAATATTAACGTTGTTATTGCTGAGAAATCAAAGCGTGTTCTGCACGTGTGGTTGGAGAGCGTAATACATGCTTTGGTGAGGAGGGGACGCGGCATGGTCGGAGTAAACGACTGACTGCAGCTTAGAGCGATGAGCGATGAGAGAGAGCAGGAAGAGACCAGCAACTTGTGCGCTCTAAGAGGGGATAAAATCTTCTTTATCTCCTGACCAAAGAAAGATCAACAAAGTAAAGTATTTAGAAAAAGTTTTCAATTCCTTGTCCCTACATGTCAAAAGCTCATCATTGTAGTGAGAAAACCCGTTTAATACTGCAATGCCTCATTGCTAAAATCACAACCAGTGAAGGTGTTTTGTTAAAAATCCAGCAGGTTTGAGTTTCTCCCAAATCTTCATGTCACAAGATAACCATATTTATAATGATTAGTTGTAATCTAGCTGCTCAGGGGTTTTGCCATCATGGACCTCAGTAGGATATTGCATCAGTATCAGATAGGTTGGTATCCCACCTCTGGAACCTTCACCCATCCCCAGAAGGGGCCCTGAAATTGCTTTTTTAAATGGGAAAATGACTACAGCCCCTCTCCATTCATTTCAATGGGAGATGTGCAAACAGGGGAGCGGTTGCTTTTAGTGTCACTTGAAACTCCCATTGAAATGAATAGAGAGGGCCACGCTTGCGCAGTCAGTCCAAGGGGTGAGACCTGCACCTGTCTATGCTATCAATGTCTATCATGGCAAAACTCTTTAAATGTTGCATGACCAAAGTCTATGTGTAGCCCCGCTTCAATTCATAACCTTTCAGGAGTAGTAATTGAGGAACAGCATCCTAGGAATATGCTCCAGGTTATCTCATGGGGGTCACAAGTGTCAGGAGACTGTCTGGATCCTCTAACTCTTCTATACAAGTCTATGGAGCTCCTAAGCTGTGAGCGCTGTTTGTAATTGGGGCTTTTTTTTTTTCTTTTGCTAGTAAAATGGATGGAAACAGAACTCCCCGGGATGAGAGGCGCAGAGCACAACACAATGAAGGTAAGCGCCGCTGCTCGCCCTCCTCGTCACGGTTGTTTCTTGCAGTTGCCCGTCTGATTATTCTGTCTTGCAGTGGAGAGGAGAAGAAGAGACAAGATTAACAATTGGATCGTCCAGCTATCAAAAATCATTCCAGACTGCAACACCGAGAGCAGCAAGTCCGCAGCAGTAAGTGGAGAAGGATTCTGTAGATTACAAACCCCAACAGCATTCACAGCCTGGTCAAACGGGCTCAGGAAGCTGAGATACAAGGAGCTGTTTGAGGCCCTCACACTGTAGAACTGCTTGTGACCTGGAGGGGACACCGCTCTAGGATTTTGTTCATCTCTTTAACAATAGAAACCAGTCGGGGCCCCGCTGCGGCCAGTCGGGGCCCCACTTTCATTTTTCCAGAGCAGTAAAAGAAATGTAAGCTGAACTCTGGTTGCTTGGGACAACAGAGACAGCCTTAGGGTTATGTTCACACAGTTGATTTTGAAGCTGTTTTCGGAGCATTTCCATGCCCAAAACTGCATCAAAAAAGATTCCAAAATGCCTCCAGCGCTGTAGTTCACACATGGTGAGGTTTTTACATGTGTTTTCCGCGCTTCTTTGGATACTATTTTGGGCGCTGAAAAAGAAGTGTCCTGTCAAGTCTTGAAGCATTTTCAATGCTGAAAATCCCTTATAGGAATCAATGGAGAGCTTCAAAACTTTGGCGCCTTTTTAGATGCGTTTTTGGCACGTTTTTCGGGGCTGTTTTTGCCCTGGCAATTAATTTGTATGGGTGATTCAGAAAGAAAACAGTATTGAAAAACCTCATCAAAAACTTGATCGAAACCTCGTCTGAAACAGCGCTGCAAAAGCTCGCCGGAAATCATAAGGAAAAAAACAGATCAAATCCTCATCTGAAAAGTGCTGCGTTGAGACGCTTTTCAGAAGAGGTTTTGACAATGATTTGGACGCTGAAAATTCAGTGTCCAAATCAGCTGTGTGAACATGCCCTAAAGCTGCGTCTACACAGGACTTGTTGACAGTCGGATTTTTAAGCGGATTAAGTTTTTAGAATCGGTAAAAATCCAACTGCAAACCATCCCTATAGACCTCCATAGAAAATTCATGTTGTAGTCCACACAGCTTGGATTTTCTGAGGTCGGATTCCAAAAACGACGGTTTTGAAAAAAAAACTTAGAACATGTTCTATAGTCTGCCAGGAAAATGGCGGATTATAGTGCTGTTCTATTGAATGGCGCGCCCGAAAACCGCAGCAAAAAAAAAAATCCTAGTTAGAATCCGACCAGCATTTTAAACTCTGCCGTGTAAGACGTAGCCTAAGGTCATGTTCACACTACTGATCTGGACTCTGAATTCTCAGCGTCCAAATAGGTGTCAAAACCTTGATTGAAAAGCGCCTCATTGCAACACTTTTCAGACGAGGATTTGATCAAGTTTTCGATGAGGTTTTGCTTTCTGAAACACCCATACAAATTAATAGCCAGGGCAAAAACCGCGCCAAAAAACGCACCAAAAACTGCTTCTAAAACCATACCCAATTTAGAGGGTGTAGGTACAGGCAAAAAGACAGACATTGCACAATGAAAAGCTACTTACAGATGAGACACAAGGTGAGAGGGCCCTGCTCGCAAGAGCTTACAATCTATTAGGGTGTACGGGAGAGACGAAGGGTAAGAAGTGCTAGATTTACAATGGTCCAGCCATGTGACATAAATTTGGGGTTGTTTTTATGTAGAATTCGGATGAACCTGCCACCCAGACAATCCATATTCATACTGTTACGGGCCAAAAATTAGTGCGCTGGTGGGTGAGGGGGGAGGGTAGGGTTAGCATTAGGGATTCTGTAGGCCAGACTGAGAAGATGTATTCTCAGGGCCCTCTTAAAGCTATGAGAGTTCTGAGTGTGCCTGATCGCCCGCGGTAGCACGTTCCAGAGAACTGCTGCTGCACTTGTGAAGTCTTGGAGACGGGCATGGGAGGTTCGGATGATTGAAGAATGTAATGTTATATCATCAGCAGAGCGGAAAGAGCGGGTAGGGTGGTAGACAGAGATGAGGGAGGAGCAGCGCTGTGGAGAGCTTTATGGGTGAAAGTGATTAGTTTATGCTGTATTCTGTACTGGATGGGCAACCAGTGCAGTGACTGACACAGGGTAGAGGCATCAGTATAGCGGCTGTAAAGAAAGACAAGCCCGGCTGCTGCATTCAGGACAGATTGGAGAGGGGAGAGTTTACAGAGAGGGAGACCGATAAGCAGGGAGTTACAGGAGTCAAGACGAGAATGAAGAAGAGCAACAATGAGAGTTTGAGTTATTTCCACAGTGAGAAAAGGACGGATTCTGGAGATTTTCTTGAGGTGCAGGTGACAGGAGTGGGCAAAGGCATGTATATAGGGGATGAAAGACAGATCAGAATCTAGTATAACCCCAAGACAGCGGGCCTGCTGACTAGGAGTTATGGTTGTGCCACACACTGAGACAGAAATGGCAGGGTAAGGTCTGTCAGTAGATGCTGGGATGACAAGAAGTTCAGTTTTAGTGAGGTTTAGTTTAAGATACAGGGAGGACATTTGAAGCTCTCCATTGATTCCTGTGCAGATTTTCACCTTTGCAAACGTTTCGAGTTCACATGACGCTTGTTTTTCAGCGTCCAAAGAAGCGCAGAAAAACCTTGTCGTGTGTGAACTACAACCCTGTGTTATATAGGAATAAATGAACTTGGGGCGTTTTGGAGGCTTTTTTGACACGGTTTTTGGTGCGGAAACGCTCTGAAAATAGTTACAAAATCAGCCGTGTGAACATACCCTTACACTTACACAGTTCTGATAAATAAGGCCCATTGTCTGCTCCGTAGAGTTCAGAAAAAAGGATGTTGACTCTTTGCCGAAGCAGAGGTGGATTAATGACCATAGTCAGCAACTATTAAAGACCAAGAAACTCCCAAGCGAGGGTCCCACCAAGCAGCTCCTCGTGTTTCCGCTTTCTGAACGTTGTCACATAGGAAATACTTGGGTTTTCTGTTTATTCAGTCTCATACGGAAGCTGGATTTCAAGAATATGAGAAATATTGGGGCAGATTTTATAATACCACGACTTGGTGCGAGTTACATTAGACAGTCTAAAAATGCACCAGTTATATCAATTTATGATGAGCTGCTGCATCTTTGGAAACTTCTGTCTAACTTGACATATACTCAGCTTCGTTTGTGCCAACAATTGCATCAAAATTTTGGCATAGTTTTTTTTGGTGCCCAGTGTCGCACATTAAAAGGGTTGTCTCACTACAAGTCATTGCTGCTTTTTATGTTAAAGATCTTGCAAAAACAAGTCGCTTTGCAATATGTGTCCATTAACAGTGTCACCTATTCCTGGATATCCCCTCTTGTATGGGCTGCATCAGCTCCTCAGGTTGCTATAGCTACAGACCTGTTCAATCTCTCCTGATAGGCCTGTGCCAGGCCACCTGGTTGCTATACCCTCTATTTAAACTCGCTGGACTTTCTTTTACTGCCAGCACTGGAGTGGTTAAGCCAGCCAAACACGCCCCTGAATTCAAAATGAAACCAAGAAAACAGGACTGAGGCGAGATGAATCAATGGAGTGAGACAACCCCTTTAAGCCACTTCCCAATCCCACAAAGCTGCACCCTTTTTTTTTGTCAGATTTGGCGCATAAGTGTCTAAAAACTGTGTAAATGGGGTGTAAGGCCCGTGCGGCAGAATCCTGTGTTCACACAGCCTGTTGTCATCCCTTGGGATAAAAAGATCCCTGGCAAGTGCGACGGCGGACCCATAGAGAGGAACAGAGCAATGCTTTTGTATCCCGCATGTAAAGCGCAGACCAGCAGGGAAGGGAGCAAAGTTAATCCAAAAGAGATTGCTATATTCTCCTTTATGGGCTCACCACATTATTATCATAGTATATAGGGTTCATCCACTGACTGATGGTAAAGCGCTGTGTGAACACGCTCGCAGACTATTCAGGTGTACTATATTCACACATCTTGATAAAGTTTGTTTTTTGGGGGTGGGGCGGGGGTTACACAATGCCATCTTAGGCACCCTATACATCCGGGAGGCTGACGAGCACAGACTTCATGGGGCCATCACCTGTGAGCGGCTGCTGGTCTGAAGTGTTCTGTACATTTCTGGTTCAGCAGGTTTGGTGTGGTGTGTTTTTTTTATTATTTTTTTTTTATTTTATCTGCCACGCCCGATCCATTGCTTATCTCCAGCCGCTTATCTCGCTCACAACCCACACGCTGTTCTTTTTTTGGGCTACATTTCCATAACCTAGAATCAGATTATCTCCTCTAATTATAGAAACTTTTAAGAAAGACATAAACAAATGGTCTATCATTTTCTAGGAAAGTTGTGTGACACAATCTAGCTGCTCTCTCCGTCCTAAATAGGAAAACTGCTTCCGAATGCATGGTACTTAACGGAGTGTTCCCACCATGGACTTTAAAGGTGTATTTATAGGATGGGCCATCAAAGTCTGATTGGTGCGAGTCTCATCTTCTAGCACCCCCCCACCCACCTATCTCGGGAACGGGTCCCCGAAAGTGTCAGGCCTGTGCACGACTCTCCATTCCGTTCTGTGTTCGTTCCACTCCCATAGAACAGAATGGAGAACACAGCGCTCCCCTGTACTGGGAACTTATATAGAACAGAATGGAGAACACAGTGCTCCGCCTGTACTGGGAACTTATTAGAACAGAATGGAGAAAAACAGCGCTCCCCTTTACTGGGAACTCCCATAGAACATAGTGGAGAAACAGCGCTCCCCTGTAAATGGGAACTCCATAGAACAGAAATGGAGAAACACAGTGCCTCCCCGTACGGGGAAATAATAGAACAGAATGGGGAATACAGCGCTCCTCTGTACGGGAACTCCCATAGAACATGTGGAGAACACACGCTCCCCTTTACTGGGAACTCCCCTAGAACAAAGGAGAACACAGCGCTCCCTGTACTGGAACTCCCAAAGAACAGAATGGAGAACAGAGCGCTCCCCCGTAAATGGAACTCCCATAGAACAGAATGGAGAATACAGCGCTCCTCTGTACTGGGAACTCCCATAGAACATAGTGGAGAACACAGCGCTCCCCTTTACTGGGAACTCCCATAGAACATAGTGGAGAACACAGCGCTCCCCTGTACTGGGAACTCCCATAGAACAGAATGGAGAACACAGCGCTCCCCTGTACTGGGAACTCCCATAGAACAGAATGGAGAACACAGCACTCCCCTGTACTGGGAACTCCCATAGAACAGAATGGAGGACACAGCGCTCCCCTGTACTGGGAACTCCCATAGAACAGAATGGAGGACACAGCGCTCCCCTGTACTGGGAACTCCCATAGTACAGAATGGAGGACACAGCGCTCCCCTGTACTGGGAACTCCCATAGAACATATTGGAGAGAACACAGTGCTGCCCTGTATCGGGAACTCTCATAGCACAGAATGGAGAACACAGCGCTCCCCTGTACTGGGAACTCCCATAGAACAGAATGGAGAACACAGCGCTCCCCTGTACCGGGGACTCCCATACATTAGAATGGAGAACACAGCGCTTCCCTGTACTGGGAACTCCCATAGAATAGAGGAGAACACAGCGCTCCCCTGTACTGGGAACTCCCATAGAACAGGATGGAGAACACAGCGCTCCCCTGTACTGGGAACTCCCATAGAACAGAATGGAGAACACAGCGCTCCCCTGTACTGGGAACTCCCATAGAACAGAATGGAGAACACAGCGCTCCCCTTTACTGGGAACTCCCATAGAACATAGTGGAGAACACAGCACTCTCTTGTACTGGGAAGTCCCATAGAACAGAATGGAGAACACAGCGCTCCCCTGTACCGGGAACTCCCATAGAACAGAATGGAGAACACAGCGCTCCCCTGTACTGGGAACTCCCATAGAACAGAATGGAGAACACAGCGCTCCCCTGTACTGGTAACTCCCATAGAACAGAATGGAGAACACAGCGCTCCCCTGTACTGGGAACTCCCAAAGAACAGAATGGAGAACACAGCGCTCCCCTGTACCGGGAACTCCCATAGAACAGAATGGAGAACACAGCGCTCCCCTGTACCGGGAACTCCCATAGAACAGAATGGAGAACACAGCGCTCCCCTGTACCGGGAACTCCCATAGAACAGAATGGAGAACACAGCGCTCCCCTGTACTGGGAACTCCCATCGAACAGAATGGAGAACACAGCGCTCCCCTGTACCGGGAACTCCCATAGAACAGAATGGAGAACACAGCGCTCCCCTGTACCGGGAACTCCCATAGAACAGAATGGAGAACACAGCGCTCCCCTGTACTGGGAACTCCCGTAGAGGAGAATGGAGAACACAGCACTCCCCTGTACTGGGAGCTCCCATAGAGGAGAATGGAGAACACAGCGCTTCCCTGTACTGGGAGCTCCCATAGAACAGGATGGAGAGTCGTGCACAAGCCTGACTGGATCTCCGTTTTCAGGTGACACTTTCGTGGCCCGTTCCTGAGATAGATCCCACCTCTGGGACCCACACTTAGCGATATGGCGTCAGTCTATGGTGGTAACACCCCTTTAAAGGAAGACTCTGCTCACACAGATTACTGCGGGGTCTGGAGGGACGAGGGGTGTAAGAGGGAATTTGTCATCTCCGCACGTGCCCTGATGCCTTTTGCTAGCTGTAGCTTTCCTCCTGTCCTTACGGTTTGTAATAAATCCCCCCCTGGTCTCTGATACTCAGCAGAGTAAGGGCGGGATCCTGTCCAAGGCCTGCGACTACATCCGCGAGCTGCGCCAGACCAACCAGCGCCTGCAGGAGTCCTTCAAGGAGGCCGAGCGGCTGCAGATGGACAACGAGATGCTGCGTCAGCAGGTCGGTTATAACGCTCTTGTAGTTTATAATCAGTGAATATGTGTCATCACCTGTTTTGTCTTGGAGCCGGAGGATTCGCTTTCCCAATGTCGGTCCATACAGCTTGAGGGACAGCAGTCTCTGTTAGGGCTCTAGCTGGCATGGAAATACATTGGGGCTGTTGGTGGCAGAACAGAGGACCCCTCGTCTCTGTTTACATCAGGGGGGCCAAACGCCTTTCCACCAAGAGCCACATCCGCATTATGGTTGCTTGCAAAGGGCCCTGGTGCGCCCAATGGTCCAGTGAAAGACTAAGCCAGGCATCCTCAAACTGCGGCCCTCCAGCTGTTGGCAAACTACAACTCACATCATGCATTTGTATAATCTATAACAGTCTGAATGATGGGAGTTGTAGTTTCTCAACAGCTGGGGGGGGGGGCGGGGACGCAGTTTGAGGATGCCTGGACTAAGCCGTCCTTCCATTTTTCTAGCCCCTACCATCTCTTTAGCACTGTTCCATGGAGGGTGGCTAGAGGACCTGGGTCAGGCTGTCAGAGCTCTACCACCGCCTGTGCGGTGTGGAGGTGTGCGACACCCGCTCCCTGTGCCAGCGGTGTATCTGCCGAGCACTGGGTGCGCCCTCCTGGAAGGTGCAGAGCCAGACCTCCTAGGTTCAGGTCTTGTCCATCCCTGCTCACTGTGTCTAAGCTCTCACAGGCCACATAAAATGACATGGCCGCCCTGAGTTTGACACCTATGGTTCACGCCCTTCAGTTCCATAGTTGCCATTAGCACCAGCATCTAAAGGCCTTTATATACCTTAGGGAAAAGTCGTCCACAGCAAGCGAGTGTGACTGTATACTATATATAGTGACCGTATCTGGGGAGAGTGGGATCCAGCATGTTGAGTCTGCACCAGATCCTTTTTTGTTTCCCTTAAATGAGCCACCGCCAGCAGATTTCTCCTCTGTCCCCAATGAAACCTCCTTCACTCTAGGCCATAGCAAGCATATATATGTGTGGGTGTATGCATGTGTATATATAGATATTTGTATAGATATATATCTATATCTCGTGTGCTCTCTCACGGTCATTACCTTGGAAGCATGTATATATCTATAAATAGACGTGTGTGTGTATATATGTTGTGTGTATATATTGTGTGTGTGTATATATATATATATATGTGTGTGTGTATATGTGTGTGTGTATATGTATAATATATATAATATATATATATATATATATATATATTTTATATATAAATATATATATATATATATATAGGCAGTCCCTGACTTGCATACATCCCCTAGTTACAAACGGAGACCTATGGGGCGTGACTGACATCACACACCAAGTCACGCCCCATAATAACAAAGTGCCAGCATGCCACAGCTGCACATGAGATGCAGAACGTTAGGTGAAATTTTTTTTTTTTTTTTTTGCTGCAATTACATTTAATAAATCTAACTGTTCCAATTTACATACAATTTCAACTTAAGAACAAACCTACAGTTCCTATCCTATTTGTAATCCGGGACTCCCTGTATGTGTGTGTGTATATAAAATATTAGTATATGGGAAGTAGAACAGGTGGTGGCCCTGGGGTTTTTGGGCCATCAGATATATATATAATATATATATAAATATATAATATATATCTGATGGCCAAACCCCCCCAGGGCCACCACGTGTTCTACTTCCCCATATACTATAGAAGGTATATCTGACACACAATACTCCCACATACACTATAGAGGGTGTGAGTATGTATCTATCCACATTATTTATTTTTATATATGCAGTCCATGACTTAAAACATTACGACTTACATCTATCCCCTGGTTACAAACAGAGACTTATGGGGCATGCTGGCACTTGTAGTTTTATGTTCCAGAGCAGATAGTAGCCACTGTAGCACATAGGGTGAAAATGAGGTGAAATCTTCTTAACAGGGGTAGAGACAGCAAAACAAATGTAAAAAACCCTTCCTTGCACTATCCAAAACTAAAAGAAAAAAACAAAAAACCTTTTGTGCTGGAGTTAGATTTAATTATCTGCTTGTTCCAACTTACATGCAAATTCAACTTAAGAACAAACCTACAGTCCTGATCCCGTCTGTAACGCAGGGACTGTGTGTGTGTGTGTGTATGTATATATATATATATATATATATATATATATGTGGATAGATAGATACATACTCACACACTCTATAGGGTCTGTGGGAGTATTGTGTGTCAGATATACCTTCTATAGTATATGGGGAAGTAGAACACGTGGTGGCCCTGGGGGTGTTTGGCCATCAGCTGTTGTAGGTGTACGGGCATCTAGATGGTGTCAGTGCTCAGAGTTCCTTCAGCCGCTGGTCACCGCCATGTGTTGCTCCTGACCCTGCTCCATCACTTGGTCTTACACGGGGCAGGAAGTGATAAAAGCGGGTGCAGTTGCCTTTGCCGTTCTAATCTCTTGTCATTTACCATCTCGTTATCAGATAGAAGACCACAAGAACGAGAACACGGTCCTGAGGTCGCAGCTGCAGCAGCACGGCATCGAGGTGGTGGAGGAGGCTCCGAGGCAGTAGATCCATTGCCGCCACCGCTTCTTCTTCTCCTTGTGCGGCCGCAGGGAGTCAACGATGCCACGATAAGAAAACTACAAAAAGAAAAAAAAGAAACTTGTATATCAGCACCTCCTCCTCCACCCGTCGTTTTACCCTTTCTACCTTCTGCCCCGCTCACCCGCCACCGCCCCGCATCTCCCCAGCCTTCCACTCCCTTTACAGTAACCGTGTCAAAGATCCTTCTCCATCCCGGTGAAGAACATTGTGAACTGGGCGGCACAACGTTGGGGGGGACGGGCGGGGGGTCTGCCACGGGTCTTCCTTGCAGACGGGAGAACCCTTTGCCCCCTCTTCAACTTGGAAACATGCTTACCTTGGACAACTCGTCACTGCCAGGGACTTGCATGGGGTTGACGGAAGGGCTGCCCCCGCTGCAGAGGGTTTATTACGTCTGCGTTGCTCTAATTTTTTTTTTTTTTCTGATAAATATATAAATATGAACTTACTTTAGACTTTTAGCAATGACAATAGATGAAACGACTCCCTCATTTCCTTTTTTCGGCCCCGAATTTTTTTTTTCTTATTTTTTCCCCCCTCCTAATCCTCTGCAGCGTGTGACCGTGCGGAGCAACAAGTTGTAGCATTATCCTAAACGATCACGGCTTCCATGAGCAGCGCACATTTGTTATTCTAAGCTGAGCGGAGCCGCCAGAGGTACAGTCCCTCCGTTCTTTGCTTATAATGTTACAAAATTTAGCTTCTTTCTACACTTGGTGTTTTTATTTCGCCCTTTATAGACTGACTGTACTGACAGACCTGTCTCTTGCAGCAAGAATAAAATGGCCACTCGATGGCGACGGAGAGCTATGTATCCGGCAGGGTTTGACGTCGCTGTAAAGCGAGACTGCGCTATTGAATATTCATTTGCAGCACTAGTATGATGCTTCTTACCTGTGTTACATTTTGTCTTGTACTCCAGTCACCTCCAAAGCTGCATTCAAGATCACTGCTCACAGGTGCCAAGCGTACAAACTACCTGTTCTCCCTGGGATTAGTGGCAACTAAAGAGCTACCCTCCAAGGAGTAACCAATATACACATTGCACGCAAAAAGTTCGGGATATTTGGCTTTTGGTTGAATTTTCAGGATGAACAACATTTTTTTAATTTTTTTTTTTTAAATGAGATGATCTCTTCCTTTTAGATGCTCTCGTCCAACTGTTCAATGTTTCAGGACTTTTTTGCACAAATTACTGATCTCTAACAAGGAGCCGAATGATGAAGGCCGCACAACTCCAGGCACGTTTAGGAGAGGTGAGAGGCACCAAGAGCCACATGCATGAAACGGTTTTGGTCTAAAATTCACTTTTTTCCCCATAGAAACCTATGTGGAAAAAATTAGTTTTAGACCAAAACCATTTCATACATGTGGCCCCAAGTGTCACCTCAGACCATTCGTAACCGTTTACCTCAGCATGGTCTGCGTGCCAGACGATCCCGTCGGCAAGGCTCCACGCTGGCTACCCGTCTGCATGCACAGCGCTCATCCTTGACCCGCGACCGGCCACGGCCCCCCCAGTCGCCACCCCGTCTCGATGCATCAGCAGCTCTTTACACCTTGACCGGCGCAGACGTGACCACAGCCTCCTGGACTGCGCCACCCGCTATGCTAGCTCCTTGCACCGCAGCCTGACCCGGCTGATGCGTAGCGCTCTCCTTGACCGGCGCCTGACCCGGCTGATGCACAGCGCTTTCTTTGACGTATCCAGCATCATTTGCGCCATCATTAATGCTCAGAGTGAAACAACTTACATCACTGAACAGCCGTGAGGAGCCCCGATCCCTCATCCACCGTAGATACTCCCTGGCCCAGACGATGATGCCTGTGCCTGGTGGTGCGGTCAGGTCGTCTAGCACGCAGACCACGCTGATGTAACTGGTTATGAATGTTCTGACGTGACACTTGGCGCCTCTCACCTACCTTAAACCTGCTTGCGGTTGTGCGGCACTGTCATCCGGCTCCGCAGGGTATTGGTTACAATGAAGCGCTCATCAGAGTGTGATGGAGCCAAAGTACGTCCACCTCTTTGCCCTTCTGTGACTCTTCCAGTCTCTCTGTATCTCTGACACAACCTGCTGATGACACACTCAGCTCAGTGGCCACTTCCATCAGAGCATTCTGCATATAGCCTGGCAATGGCGAGGTCCTGTTGATCAAGTGTAAGGTGTCATCTTGGTCTCCTGATGTCACAATGTGAGGCGGGCTGTTTGATCCCTTAATCCTCCAAGAAATTTAGGGGATAAATTGGGATTTAAACACCTGTTGGGAATTTTGCCATTAAGCTCTGTGTTAGAGTTTAGCAAGTTGTGCAACAAGTCCTGAGACCCTGAACAGTTGGACGAGTGCATCTAGAGGGAGGAGATCGGCTCATTTAGGGCACTTAAAAATATTCAAGAAATGTTATGTTCATCCTGAAATATCAACCAAAGGCCAAACTTTTTGTGAGTCGTGTAGGGGATAATAAGGCTTATGGAGCAGATATCAGACGGCGTCTATGTGCACTGATGCCTGGGCCCCCAGTGGTGAAGTTGACTCTTGGGTTTCCCTACAGCTGCTGTACAGGGCTGCACCTACCGGGCACAACTCTTGAATTCTGCCTTTCTCACTCAAAAGCAGTCCTGAGTCTCGGGGGTCACCATGCCCAGGCACCCACCATACCCAGGCACCCACCCTGCCCAGGGACTCGCCACGCCACAAGGTCACACCCTGCCCAGGGACTCGCCACGCCACAAGGCCCACGTGCCCGGATCCACATGCCACAGGTCACGTGCCCCGAACCCACATGTCGCAGGGTCCCGCCATGCCCAGGCACCCACTAGGCCACAAGGTCCCACCATGCCTAGGGTCCCACCGGGGTTTCCCCTGCTTACCTGTGCACCAGTCCAAGATCATTTGATGTGATTTTTCTAGTCTTGGAAGGATCTGCCGATTCTCTATGATTGACATTGGTCAAATCTCTGGGACCCCCATCGACCCTGAGAGAGGAGGAGCCGGAGCTTTGATTTGGTGCCGGACTAGAGCTCCTGGTTGTTCATTCGGTAGGGGATGTGATTGAGATGTAGCCTATTAATGCAGGTGGCAAAGGTCGAACCCCCATCGATCATATCTGCTTGCCATGGGCCATCACTTTCAGGTGGGTGACATGATTCTGCTTGTACAGATGACTATACAGCGTCTGCCGTGAGCTCTCCGTCTCCCACCATGCAATGCAGCAGGATTTTCTTTGAATGTGAGGGGAGTATGGATCATGTTCTCTCTGGTTCCACTGAAGCAATAGTTGAAGCGTTTGGTGTTACGATGCACTTTGCCCCACCCCTGCTGCAGCGCCATCACCTGCCGGAGAGGGGTATGTGACGTCTCATTGACCCCTGGGTAGATGAGGGAGACTTCCCCCTTCTATTTTCGGACTCCTGTTCGCTGCACAGCTCCCGCCATCAGGAACTCTTGTTTTACTGTTCAGTCCTGTGACCAGCGCTCACATTATACCATGTCTTAAGACAAAAAAATCTTATTGTTACTTTTACTTCTCGCTGTTTTTTTTTGTTGTTGTTTTTTTTAATTATTGATATTTTTTTGGCTTAAAGTTAATTTGCCTCTAAAACTCCCCCCCCAAAAAAGCTGTAATTGTAAAACCCTCCGGCCGTCCTCAAGTCCTTTAGATGCAGATGTTTATTAGTTACATCTGTTTCTGGGAAAGCTGAGTGACTGCTAATATGGCTAATAAGAAGAGACAAAATGCAGTTTTTTAAATGAAGGTCTTTATTATCACACGGGTTTTGTCGCTACAAACATCATATCTGTAATGATGGAGATGGTAAAAGTAAGCACTTTTGCAATTGGTTTGTATTACCTAAATCATTTAGTATAGCAGATATGAGCTAATCTGTGTGTGGTTAGAGCTAGTTTTGCAATGTGGTCGGGCCATGCCCCCTGTGTTGTGATTGGCTGCCTGATATTTCATTCAGCGTGTTGGGACATGCTTCATGGACGGGGCACGCCCCCTGTGCTGTGATTGGCTGCCTGCACTCTGTTCTGACTCCCTTATGAGCAGTGGAAAATTAAAGTGAAACTAGGGGCCTCAGCTTTCTATACTATGTCTGTATAATAAAGGCTGTCTGAGGCCCTCTCCCTGCTCTATGTGAAGGATTACGGAGTCTCTAGCAGCTAGATTCACCCTCCCCCCCCCCACCCCACCCCCCCCCCCTATAACACAGCCTATGTACTCTGCTCCACCTCCTGCCTGATAACAGAGGGGGGCAGTTTGCATTCCTCACATTTGTTTCATAATTTCAGGCAGCATTAATAACAGTTTACACCAGTGCAGGTTTTCTGGTTATGAGGAGCTTGTGGAGGGAGGTGACCATTGCAGGAGTCTGCTGAGCTGTGACATTCTCTCCCTTCCACTGCTCACACAGAGTGATGATGTCATCAGTCTTCAGTGAGGGAAGACCTGCCTACTGGGAGGAGAGATCCGCCCCTGGATTTGAAGCTGTAAGAGACAGAAACAGCTCAAGTCTGCGAAAGTGTGTAATGAGAAAACCCCTTTAAGGGAAAAGTAATGAGAACTAGGGGGCCCAGTGTGAAAAAGTCATTTCCCTCCCCCCTCAAAACACAAAATAACTGTTTTCTCACATGTTTTGGAAGCTGAGCTCAATTTCCCTCGCCTCACCCAGGCCTGATTACTGTCACACCTGTTCTCAGGCAAGGAAGCACTTAAATAGAACCTGGCTGACAAAGTGAAGTAGACCAGAAGATCCTCAGAAGCAACATCATGGGGAGATCCAAAGAGACTGGAACAAATGAGAAACGCAGTAATTGAGATCTCTGTCTGGCAAAGGTTATAAAGCGTTTCTAAAGCTTTGGGATTCAAGAAAACCACAGTGAGATCCATCATCCGCCAAAGAAGAAAACATGGAACAGTGGTGAATATTCCCAGGAGTGGCCGTCCATCCAAAATTACCCCAAGAGCACAGTGATGACTCCTCCAAGAGGTGACAAAATGCCCTACAACAATATCCAAGCAACTGCAGGCCTCACTTAAGGTCAATGTTTATGGCTCCATCTTAAGAAGGAGACCTGTGCAAAAATGGCAAAACCAAGATGGAAATGGCTGCTGAGCACAGAGAACATAAAGCCTCAGCTCAGTTTTGCCAGAAAACATCTTGATGATCCCCAAGACTTTCGGGAGAAGATTCTGTGGACGGACGAGGTAAAGGTTGAACTTTTGGAAGGTGTAAGTCCCATTCCATCTGGTGTAGAAGCAACACAGCAGTTCAAAAGAGGAACATCATCCCAGCAGTGACACATGGTGGTGGCAGAGTGACGGTCGGGGTTGTTCTGCTGATTCAGGACCTGGAAGACTTTCTGTGATAAATGGAGCCATGAATTCTGCCGTCTACAAACAATTCCTGAAGCAGAAGGTCAGGGGCGTCTGTGGCCTCAAGCTGAAGGGCCCTTGGGTTATGCAGCAGGTCAATGATCCAAAACACCAGCAAGTCCCCCTCTGGCTGAAGAGAAACAGAATGAAGACTGGGAGCGTCGCAGCCCTGACCTTAATCTGACTGAGATGCTGTGACTGTAGAAAAGCCCTTCATGCTAGGAAACCCTCCAATGTGGAGGAATTATAACAACTCTGCAGTGATGAGCGGCCAAAACTCCTCCAGAGCCTTGGAAAAGACATTGGCAGTTATGGCAGACGCTTGATTGCAGTTGTTGCTGCTAAGGCTGCCTTCACACCAACTATTTTTTATAAAAAATTTTATGTTGTTTTTTGTGCAAAAAGGCAAAGCAATTAATTCTGTACATTACTGCACAAAAAACGCATCATGTGAAAACACCCTAAGGGCGGCCCAACCAGTTACTGGCTTTAGGGGGCAACTACTTTCTCACAAGGCCCTGTAGGTTTTGATGACTTTTTCCCTTTATTTAAAAACTGCATTTTGTGTTACTTGTGTTCTGTTTGTCTATATGTTTGCTGATCGTAAACATTTAAGGGTCACAAACATCCAAAAGATTAGGAAATAGGGAAGGGCGAATACTTTTTCACAGCACTGTATCCAGCTTGCTGTGAATGCTGAATGGACGCTCATCCTAATCTTAGAGTACCGGAGGGTGGACTATTGTGCAGGGAGGCAAAGTGGCCATTCTGGATTATGGGAAAGATGAGTAACAATCTCTGCCTTTGTACTTCCTGCCTTTACACCATCCAAGGGTGACGTGTCCATTTTGGATTGTTGGAAAGCTTGGTTACTATTTTTGAGGACTGTACAGGTTGTCCTTCCTCAGTGGGAGTATCCAGCTCGCTGTGGACCCTGAATGGCAGCGCATCCTAGTACTATAAGGCCCCGTTCACACGGTGCGTTTTTGGGTGATTTTTCCGTGCCATTTTTATGGCGCCTACCGTCAGCAAATTTAAAGCGGAACATTCTCACTAAAATGAATTCCCATTTTTCGCTCTACGGCAAATTGCTGGAAATTACCTGCACAAAACGGCGCACCCAAAAATGCACGTGTAAAGGGTCCAACAGGGGATGACGGCTGCGAGCCCCCCCTCTCCAAAGTATTCACGGCGGTTTATGGGAAAGCGGGCACAAATCCAACCTGTAATCCAAGCCTGCACACCAAAACCCACAGGACAGGGGTATTTTTATAAATCATGAATTGCTGGGTAACCAATTAATGCCTGTACACCACCCCCAAAACAAGCGGTATTCTAGCATGGAATTGCTGTACCATTCTGCACAAAAAGAAAAACACCGTGTGAAAACCTAAGCAGACCACGCCACAGGGCAAAGTGTCCATGTCTAGGATTATGGGAAAGCTGGGTAACCATCTCCAACCTGCCTGCACACCACCCACAGGACAAGTGTCCATTCTAAATCATGGGAAAGCTGGGTAACCATCTCCAACCTGCCTGCACACCACCCACAGGGCAAGTGTCCATTCTAGATTATGGGAAAGCTGGGTAGCCATCCCTGGGCTGTATTCATTGCCTTTATAGCGCCTACAAAGGAATGTTTCCAGCTTTCTGTGAATTCTGAACGGCAGCTCATCCTAATCTTACAGTAACTGAGGATGTGCCATTGTTCAAGGAGACACTGGCCATTTTGGAGCATGAGAAAGCTGAGTACCCATGTCTGCAGACTGTCCTAGCTGCCTCTACACCCACCATCCAGTGGATGTATCCAGCTTTCTGTGGCTCCTAAGTGGTAGCTTATCCTAATGCTATAGCAGCAGAAGGTGTGTAAGGGGGCAACATGGCAATCACAGATTGTGGGAAGG
The DNA here is from genome assembly GCA_025379985.1 of Phyllomedusa bahiana. Lineage (NCBI taxonomy): Eukaryota > Metazoa > Chordata > Amphibia > Anura > Hylidae > Phyllomedusa > Phyllomedusa bahiana. Next base: position 33,862 of record JAODAL010024157.1, on the reverse strand, counting down.
CTGTACTGGTTTTATACCATTGTTCAAGGAGACACTGGTCATTCTGGAGCCTGAGGAAGCTAAGTTACCATCTGTACTAGCGGCCTTTACACCCCCCTCCAGTGGAAATATCCAGCTTTCTGTGGATCCTAAGTGGTAGCTTATCCTAATACTATATCAGTAGAGGGTGTGCACATGTGTAACCGGCCAACGTGGCCATTACAGATTATGGGAAAGGCTGTACTGGTTTCCTTCATCCCACAGTGCGAATACCCAGCTTTCTGTGGATTCTGATGGCAGGTGAACCTCATGGTGCAGCTGCTTAAATAGGCAACGTGTCCTTTCTGGAATGCGAGAAAAAGTTGAGTTACAATCTTTGAAGCTCTACCGGCTGACTTTACACAGCCCCTAATTGGGGACGTATCCAGCTTTCTGTGGATTCTGTAAGAGGATGATCTGCTGTTCACAATTCGCAGAAAGCTGGATACTTCCCCCAATTAGGATGTGTGTAAAGTCAGCCGGTAGAGCTTCAAAGATTGTAACTCAGCTTTCCCATATTCCAGAAAGGACACATTGCCTACTTAAGCAGCTGTGCACCCTCTGCTGCTGCACCATGAGGTTCACCTGCCAGCAGAATCCACAGAAAGCTGGGTATTCGCATTGTGGGATGAAGGAAAGCAGTACAGCCTTTGCATTATAGGGAATGGTCACACATGTGCACACCCTCTACTGATATAGCATTAGGATAAGCTACCACTTAGGATCCACAGAAAGCTGGATATTTCCACTGGAGGGGGGTGTAAAGGCCGCTAGTACAGATGGTAACTTTCTCAGCTCCAGAATGACCAGTGTCTCCTTGAACAATGGCACAGCCTCTGTTACTGTAAGATTAGGATGAGCTGCTGTTTAGCAACTGAGGCTTTGCTATTCTTCAAGGAGCCACTGGTCATGCTGGAGCCTGAGAAAGCTGAGTTACCATCTGTCCTAGCTGCCTCTACACCCCCCTCCAGTGGAAGTATCCAGCTTTCTGTGGATCCTAAGTGGTAGCTTATCCTAATGCCATAGCAGCGGGTGTGCACAGGTTTAAGGGGACAACGTGGCCATTACAGACATGTTAAAGCTACTTAAGTAGGCAACATGTCCTTTCTGGAATGTGAGAAAGTTGAGTTACAATCTCTGAAGCTCTACCGGCTGAGTTTACACAGCCCCAAATTGGGGAAGTATCCAGCTTTCTATGGATTCTGAATGGTACATTTTCTGAGTAAAGTAGCAGTTTGCCCGTGTGGGAATAATGGGCCATCAGCTTTTATCTCTTATACTGCGCTGATTGGTTGCTGTGGGCAACATCGACCGTCTTACACATAGACCGTGAGGCCCACTGTCCATGGGAGGCGTAATGACAGCCACCCAGCTTTTCTAGGAGCTAACGAAAACTAAAGGGAGATGACTTGGCTGAAGATGACGCAAGGATTTGTAGTTACTGTATAGAAGGGGGCAGAGGCAGTTGTCCTGGCAGCTGTTCCACTATGGTTGCACCAGGATGTTGCAGCAGGTCCTCTTACTCCAGATTATTGCACCTCGGTGCAGTTACTTTGTAGGAAATATAAGTAATCTTACCCATTCACATACATAGGGGCAAAGCTGGGGACACCACTGCAACAGGAACTGTGGAGAAGTTTCTGGCGTCACGAGTTGGGTTAAAGCGTCTGCACTTGAGTTTAAAATAAAAGAAAATTTGAAGTGTATAAATGATTAAGGCAGATTTAAAAAAGGAAAGAATATTGGAAATCTCAATAACTTTCCATCACTATCTTCTGTGCTACATCTCATAGCAGGAGCGTTCTCTGTGCCTTAGGCTGCACTACTGCAACGTCCTGGTGCAAATCCAGACCCCATCCACATCAGTATTCATACTTATAATAGTCCAGGGATGACGCAGATACTGGTGAAGATGGTATCCAGGGCAGCGCTGCACTTGGCCGCCCAGTCTGCAGGGCTGTCCATTAAGGGAAAAATTACCTCCCTTTTCCTCGCCAGCACTATTGGTGGAACAGTTGATCTTACATGCAACCAGTGTTGGAGTGGGCCCACCAGTGGAGCTGACTCTTGGTTCCCACCAATGGAGATGATTGATGGGGCCACCAGTGGAGATGATTCTTGGGGCCCACCAGTGGAGGTGATTCTTGGGGACCGCAAATGGAGATTATTCTTGGGGCCCAGCAGTAGAGTTGATTCTTGGAGCCACCAGTGGAGTTGATTCTTGAGACTTACCAGTGGAGTTGGGTTCTTGGGGCTCAGCAGTAGAGTTGATTCTAGGGCCACCAGTGAAGATGATTCTTGGGCCCCCCCAAGTGAAGTTGTTTTTTCTTTTTTGGGTACCAGTGGAGGATCCTTGGGACCCACCAGTAGGGGTCAGATTCTTGGGCCGACCATGAAGTTATTTTTGGGATTATCTTAGGGCCCACCTGTGGAGTTGATTCTTGGGACCCTCCTGTGTAGTTGAGTCTTGGGAGTTGATTCTTAGGGCCCACCAGTGGAGTTGATTCTTGGGACCCACCAGTGAAGTTGATTCTTGGGAGTTGATTCTTAGGGTCCACCAGTGGAGTTGATTCTTGGCGCCACCAGTGGAGTTGATTCTTGGGACAACCAGGAAAGTTATTCGGGGGCACCAGGAGTAGTTTTTTTTGGGGGCCACCAGTGAATTTATTCTTGGGGTCACCAGGGGAGGTTTTTTTGGGGCCACCATAATTTTTTCTTGGGAACAACCAGTGAAGTTGATTTTTTGGAACAACCGTGGAGTTGATTTTTGCGGCCACCAGGGGATTGATTCTTAGACTTACCGGGAGTTGATTCTGAGATTTCCCAGTATTTGGTTCTTGGGGCCACAGTAGAGTTGGATCCATAGGGCCCACACAGTGAAACTGATTCTTGGTGCCCACCCTACAGCTACTGCACATGACCTTTGTTTTTTGCTTCTCTCTCTTTCCCCTGGAAAGTAGCTCCAGGCCGGCCCTGCCCAGGAGCTCCACCATGCCTAGGGGTCCAGCAGGGCTTTCCCTTGTGGCCGACTCCAAGTGTGTACCCGGCAGCCTTAGTCTCATGTAATGAGAAGCTGATCCAGATGTCTTATAGTTCCTGTGCCTATAATAATAGGTAGTTTGTGACTACCCCCAGCCGTGGGCACTAAGGGAACGCTCCTTTCCTATTGATGCAGGAACCTGGGGTAACATCTTATGTGCAACGTCTATAGATTGGTCCTACACCATTAGCTTATTTTGTACAATCACTGCTTGCAGGGGAGTATGGAAGCCCGGTCCGGTCCAGTTCTGCTTACACCAGCGCTCCATACCTTAAACACATTGGTTTTCCCCAGCAACGCCCCCGTCCCCATTCCATGTTTGTGATGATCCTCTGCAGCAATGGTTAACTGTCTGCAGCCGTCCGCCCCTCTGGCCAGCCTGCCTGACGCCCAGCTCCTCTTCGGCGCCGCTATAGTATTTGCAATGTGTGAACTTTACCTCTCTGGCCTCAGTCAGTGTCACTACCATCGTGACCCCACCACTCAGCAGAGACATTGAGTTGTGGTCTGCAGCTCAAGGGGACCACAACCCAAAGCAGGTCCTACCAGCCCCAGCAGGTGCAAGAGTATAGATACCTCTTACAGAAGAGTAGTTTTGGACTTAAGGTGTAGAACCGGCACCTGAGAATAAGGGCAAGCACCCCAGTTCTTGGAATGCTTTCGGGTGTCCCTGGACCCCACTTAAGGGACTATTATGGTTTCTTAAAGCGTCAACACTGGTTTCCAATGTGTGGCTCTGCAGCTGTTGTGGAAGCAAGCTAACCAGCATGTCCTGTGGCTGTGCATGCTGGGAGTTGTACTCCTGCAGCAGCTGACCGTCCACCTGCTGGAGGTCTGTCCTGGGTGTCCTGGTGGTGACCTCCATTGACCAGTCCACCTCATGACGCAGAGCCTTATCAGTAAGGAAGTTGCTCCTGTCCTGGAGCTGCGCCATGTTCTGCCATCGGGTACGGTCTGTCCGTGATTTGCCCTCAGACCTGTGAATCTGTGTCCTCCTGGAAGACATGGCAGCCAATCCGATGCTTCCTCACAGGTGCCGGTCTTGTAGATTGACCATTGGCATGGAGTAAGTGGCCATGATGACCTGGACACACTGGATCCAACCCCCAAGGAGGTCTCCAGGCAGGGTTCCTCTAAGTGTTTTATCTGCTCCAGGTCCCGTGAAAATGCTGCAAGGGGACATTGAGTAATGGAAAGCCACCACCTGACCAAGGAATCTGGGGTAACATCTCTTACTTACAACATTTAGGGATTGCCCTTACACCATTAGCCGATCCGATGCTTCCTTACAGGTGCCAATCTTGTAGATTGACCATTGGCATGGAGTAGGTGGCCATGATGACCCAGACACACTAGGTCCAACCCTCATGGAGGTCTCCAGGCAGGGTTCCTCTAAGTGTTTTATCTGCTCAGGGTCCTGTGAAAATGCTGGGAGGGGGCAGGGAGTAATGGAGTAATGACCCAGAGGGCATGGAGTAATGGAAAGCCACCACCTGACCAAGGAATGTGGGGTAACATCTCTTACTTACAACATTTAGGGATTGCCCTTACACCATGAGCCGATTTTGCACAATCCCTGCCTGCTGCTGATGTATGGAAGCCCTGTCCAGCCCTGCCTGTAGGTGCTAAAACTGCGCCTCATTTATGAAAACGGTCTAGCAGAAAGACTGACGACGTTACTCATAGCAACCAATCCGAGCTCGGCTTTCATTTAATATAATAAAAAAAAGCTATAATTGGTTGCTATGGGCAACAACAACAATCTTAACTCTAGAACGTTTTCATACATAAGGTCCATTGTTTCTGTGTTCTGGTTCAATAACTTCAGCCAAACATTCACTTCTTGACCAAAGGTGTCAAAATCCTTCCCACCGACGGGCACCTCAGCATTGTTGCCTTCAAAGGGCCTTGATGTACGACGTGGTCAGTAAATGGCTAAGCTGTCTTTTTATGGTTGTATTATAGCCCCTCCACCTCTTTACCACCAGGGTTCCTACCTTGGAGGGGGTTAGGGTTCCTAGGCTGTCAGAGCTGCGCCTCCACCTGGGAGTTGCCAAACACAGCAATACGGGCCAAGGCTCCGAATCCCGTCGGGCGCCCACTGCCTGTGCTGGCACCTGCACCTCTAACAAGTGCCGGCTGCGTCACCAGGAACAAGTGGAGATGCGGTGCTTCTGTGTCCAGACATTGTCTATCCCTGCTTGCTGTGTCTAAGCTCTCCCCGGCCCCACAGATTGACATGGTGGGTCAGATTGGGCCAAAGAAGGAGGACCCGTAAAGCAGCATAAACCTGATGATCAGGGGTTCACATACATTTGGCTATAAGGTATCCAGCCTATGATACAGGATAGATAAGGTGCCGGATCTAGACAATTTTCTAACCTACTCTCAAGGATTGCATTATAGTTATGACCTGTGTTAGAAGTCAGAGCTGAAATCACACTTCTGCTGGCTCCAGAGCCGAAATCACACTTCAGCTGGCTCCAGAGCTGAAATCACACTTCTGCTGTCTCCAGAGCAAAAATCAAACATCAGCTGGCTCCAGAAATGAAATCACACTTCTGCTGTCTCCAGAGCCGAAATCACACTTCCGCTGGCTCCAGAGCTGAAATCACACTTCCGCTGGCTCCAGAGCCGAAATCACACTTCTGCTGGCTCCAGAGCTAAAATCATACCTCCGCTGGCTACAGAGCTGAAATCACACTTCCGCTGGCTCCAGAGCCGAAATCACACTTCCGCTGGCTCCAGAGCTGAAATCACACTTCTGCTGGCTCCAGAGCCGAAATCACACTTCCGCTGGCTCCAGAGACGAAATCACACTTCTGCTGGCTCCAGAGCCGAAATCACACTTCTGCTGGCTCCAGAGCCGAAATCACACTTCTGCTGGCTCCAGAGCTAAAATCATACCTCCGCTGGCTCCAGAGCTGAAATCACACTTCTGCTGGCTCCAGAGCTAAAATCATACCTCCGCTGGCTCCAGAGCTGAAATCACACTTCTGCTGGCTCCAGAGCTAAAATCATACCTCCGCTGGCTCCAGAGCTGAAATCACACTTCTGCTGGCTCCAGAGCTGAAATCATACTTCTGCTGGCTCCAGAGCTGAAATCCCAATTCCGCTGGCTCCAGAGATGAAATCTACTAGCAATTCCCATTTGTTTTGGTGATGTATAATATGGGAAGTGTCATTCGTAAGCCAGGCTCTGTACAGTTATTTGCTGTGGAAGAAACTATCTTCTCCCACCCTCTACATTATAGGAGCTCGGCTACAATGGTTAAGAGGGGTTCTGACAACAACCAGCAGAATTGTGATTACAGCTCTGGAGCATCTCCCAAAACTCAGTACACCCCTCACATTATATACAGTATCTCACAAAAGTCAGGACACCCCTCACATTATATACAGTATCTCACAAAAGTCAGGACACCCCTCACATTACATACAGCATCTCACAAAACTCAGTACACCCCTCACATTATATACAGTATCTCACAAAAGTCAGGACACCCCTCACATTATATACAGTATCTCACAAAAGTCAGGACACCCCTCACATTATATACAGAATCTCCCAAAAGTCAGGACACCCCTCACATTAAATATACAGCACTCTCCCGAAGTCGGGAACATCCCCACTTTAAAACATACAGCATCTCCCAGAAGTCAGGACACCCCTCACATTACATATAGTATCTCCCAGAAGTCAGGACATCCCTCACATTACATACAGAGTCTCAGTAAAGTCAGTACACCCTTGATATCTTTATAAATATTGTATCATATCTTTTCATGGGACAACACTGAAGATCTGACAGTTTGATACAACGTAAAGTAGTCAGTGCCCGGCTTTGTATCACAGGGGGGTGTGGTGCCCTCAAAATAACTCAACACATACATCAATGTCTAAACTGCGGGAAACAAAAGTGAGGGCACCCCTAAGTGACAACAAAAGTGAGTACACCCCTAAGTGGCAGCAAAAGTGAGTACACCCCTAAGTGACAGCAAAAGTGAGGACACCCCTAAGGGAAAATGGACAATTTGTGCCCAAAGAGTCAATATTTTGTGTGGTCACCATTATTTTTCAGCACGGCCTTAACTCTCTTGTCATTTCTTCAGTGTTGCCCATGAAAATATAGAATACAATATTTACAAAAATATCAAGGGTGTCCTGACTTTTGTGAGATGCTGTATATAATGTGAGGGGTGTCCTGACTTTTGTGAGATGCCGTATATAATGTGAGGGGTGTTCTGACTTTTGTGAGATACTTTATATAATGTGAGGGGTGTACTGACTTTTGTGAGATATTGTATATAATGTGAGGGGTGTCCTGACTTTTGTGAGATTCTGTATATAATGTGAGGGGTGTACTGAGTTTTGTGAGATGCTGTATGTAATGTGAGGGGTGTCCTGACTTTTGGGAGATTCTGTATATAATGTGAGGGGTGTACTGACTTTTGTGAGATTCTGTATGTGACTGATCTCCGCCGCTCCTCTTCTCTCTGCTGTACTATTGGAAGCTGCAGATTTTAGGGTTACCCGTTCTCTATAACAGCTTTAAGCCCAGAGACACGGATTCTGTAACCTATAAGTATTTCCTGCCTCCGCTCCCAGCAGGGGTGTCCAGTGCCGGAGCCCCCCCTTATCTGATAAGCATCTGGTTTTAGCTAATATTGTGCAGCCTCCTTCCCTGCACCTGCCCCTTATGTCACCAGTGAGCGAGGTCAGCGCGTCCGAGCGCTCGTCCGCCCCGAGGGTCTCAGTTTGAGAGCCGACTCCCAGGAGCCGGGTCCATGTGGACTTCAGCCCAGTACATTGAGTAAGGGAGACGCTGCAGAGTGTGTGATAACATGCTGTAATGTTACATGATGGGGGAGGTAGTGCTGAGGGGTTCTGTGAAAACTTCATCAGCAGGAAGGATTACACATGATAGGCTTAGATACATGACATCAGCAGCTAGTATTACACATATTAAACTTAGATACATTACGTTAGCAGTTATTATTACACATGATTGGCTTAGATACATGACATCAGCAGTTAGTATTACACATGATAGGCTTAGATATAGTGTGATAGAACAGCATCACCAATAGATAGTGCGTTAGGATTTAGCAGCCTAGAAGTACAGTAAAAATCCAAGGGGAGGCGGTAACTAATAGAAGCCAGGCCCCATTAGCAAACTTTGGAGCCCCCCCCTCCCTGACTCACGACCATGTACCAGGCATGCCTGTTAGATAATTTAAGATAATACAAGGGCAATATCCTCACCCATACATCTCACCATCATACAGCGCTACCAAGACAAATCCCACGCTATAACAAAACCAACATTTACGAATAACGCCTATTACATAAGAACTTATTATCACCACTCAGAAACACGACCACAAATTACGACACCACAAAGTTAACAGACATAATACACCCTACATCTATTACGAGATCACTACACAAAGACCAATACTGTCTACTAATAATAAATAATTATCAAAAATATTACGCTTACATAGTGTATACTAATACCAGTGTCCACAGGCGCTCTGCAGGACTGTACCGAATAACCACCATACAGTGACCATATAGCGGATGGTGACAACAGTGTATCACAGGCTCTGCAGACTGAAAATTACCTCCATACCATAGACCAAATAGTGGTGGAGACCCCATTGTAATCACAGGCTCTGGCAACTGTATATTACCACCAATACAGTGACCATATAGTGCGTAGACACCAGAGTACACAGGCTCTGCAGATCTGTTATAATATACCCACCTATACGGTAGATACCATATAGTGGTAGACACCAGCTGTACACCAGTCTCCTAGCATACTGTATATTACTCCATACAGTGACCATATAGTAGGTAGACACCAGTGTACACAGCTCTAGCAGCGATGTAAGATAACCACCATACAGTGACCATATTGTGGTTCGACACCAGTATACACAGGGCTCAGCGCATGAACTCGTGAAAATTACCACCTACATGACCCAAATAGTGGGACAAACACACAGTGTACACAGGCTCTGCAGACTGTATATTAACCTCATACAGTGACCAAATAGTGGTAGACAGCAGCGTACACAGCTCTGGCAAGACTGTATCATTACCCCCATACAGTGGGAGCGGCATTAACGGACGTAGCGGACGCAGTATGACAGCTGCCCTGGGCCCCCCTAAGTGCAGGGGCCACCTGATAACCAACTGCTACCCTGAGCTACCCCCGTAGTTACCGCCACTGACAGTATCGCTTTATAGTAGACACGTCCCATATCCTCCAGCTCATCAGAGAGTATCAAATATAAGTAGGCCTTCTAAATATCATTACAAGCAGTAACATGATTATCACACAATAGGTTTAGTGATACAGTAAGCTCAAGCAACAGTAAACACACATGATAAGGCTTAGATACCGTCACACTGTCATAACATGCATGAAAGAGCACGATCATATCCCACTACAATGAATGGCTTTAGATACAGGAAAAAAGCACAATATCACCCATTATAGGCTTAGATACACCACCTCAACAGACAGACATGATAGGCTTAGATATAATTTCAGCAGAGAGTATCGCATGATAGTATTAGATACAGTAGCTCATCAGACAGTATCACATATTGATTAGACATAGAAACCAGAGCAGTGGGCGTTTGCTCAGGGTCCTAGAAACATCCTGGGAGACCTGCGCCTCTTTTATTATACATTTTGCTCAGTAAGGGATGGGGTTCCACACATTTTTCGCGCCTCATTTGTGAACTGCAGATGGTGTTTTATAACAGAAAAAAACCTCTGTTATCCTGTCTTCACTAATTTTCTGCACATTCCACATAGATCCCTCATTCTCACTCAGCACGTCACTGCGCAATGTGAAAATCATGCATGACAAATTTGCAATTTCAAAGGCGAAGACAGTGAGAAATACCTTATAGATATACAGTCACCCTAATAAATCGCCTATACATAGGAGCAAATCAACCAGACGCAATTCCAGTACTATTAAAAAGTAAACCGCCTACAAAACCAAGACCCAGACTATTACTAGCGTAAGTATAACAAATAGTCCTGCGCCAACACATGCTAGACGAGACGAGCGACCCCACATGTGAGCTATCACTGAAGCCCAGTCCCTCTGATTACATATACCAACCGACCATACGAGAGTGCGAGATAAGTGGTATACACCAGTTGCACAAAAGACTCTGCAGACTGTATATTACCTCCAAACAGTGACACCATCATAGTTGATCAGACTTCAGTGTACACAGCTCTGCCGACTGTATTATTACCTCCATACAGTAGACCAATTATATGTTGTAGATAACCAATGTACACAGGCTCTGAAGACTGTATAATACCTTTCCATACAGTGGACCAATATGAGTAGACAGCAGTGTACACAGCACTGCAAGACATTGATCTATAAACCACCAAACAGTGACCATGATAGTGGGTAGACATCAGTGTACCCAGGCTTTCTGCAGACTGTATATTACTCCATACAGTAGACCATATAGAGGTAGAACAACCAGTGTACACGCTCTTCAGGACGTATATAAACCACCATACAGTGACCCTACCAATAGTGGAGTAGATCACCAGTGAACAACAAGCTCTGGCAGACTAGTATAATATTACCTCCATACAGTGACCATATTGTGGTAGATAACCAGTGTACACAGGCTCGCAGACTGAATACATACCTCCATCAGTGACCAAAATATATGGTAGACAACCATGTACACCAGGCTCTGAAGACTGTACCATAAGCCCACAGCATACAGTGACCATATAGTTGGTAAGACATCAGTAGCACAGCTCTGTCAGACTGGATAAATTACCTCCATACAGTGACCATATAAGTGGAGACACCAGATGTAACACCAGGCTCTCGATCTGATCTGTATAATACATCCATACAAGTGACCAGAATAGTGGTAGATAACCATGTAAACATCGCTCGAAGACTGGCTATATATAACCTCCATTACATGACCATATAGCTTGTATACAGCAGTGTACACAGGCTCTGCAGACTGTAATATAACCACCATACAGTGACCATAATAAGTTGGTAGACACCGATAGTACACAGGCTCTCTGCAAGACTGTAATATTACCTCCCATACAGTGACCATATAGTGGTAGACAACGCAGTGAACACAGGCTCTGCAGACTTTACATTACCTCCATAGCAGTAAGATTACCATCAATTAGTGAGGCGGTATTACACGAACTGCTCACAGAACTGTATGCACACGTCTCTCTAGCAAACTGCTATATCTGCAACCTCGCATACAGAGTAAACCCATCAGTTGTGTTACAGAGCACCAGTGTCACACAGGCCACTAGCCAGACTGTATATACCTCAATACTGTGATCATATACTGGTATGAACATCAGTGTACACAGTGCTCACAGACTGTATCTATTACCTCCGTATTTACAGTTGACCATCATAAGTCCGTAGACACCAGTGTCACACAGTGCTCTGTGCAGACTGTATAGTACCTACCATACAGTGGATCATAAACTGGTAGACATTCAGTGTACACAGGCTCTGCAGACTGTATAAATACCAACCATCAACAGTGACTCATATAGAGGTATGACTCCATGACACAGGCTCTGCAGACTGTATATAACCTCCATACACTGACCATATAGTGTAATAACCAGTGTACAACAGGCACTGCAAGACTGTATATTACCCCCATTACAGGTCCACCACTATAGTGATGAATAACACCAGTGACACAGGCTCTGCAGACTGTATAATTACCTCCAATACCATGATCATAGTGGTAGACCACCATTAGTACCACAGGCTCTGCATACTACATATTACCTCTCATCCAGTGAACATATAGTGTTATGACACCAGTTTGCACAGACTCTCAAGACTGTATATTAACCTCCAATACACAGTGAACCATAAAGTGTAGGACACCAAGGTTTCCCCCCCTACACAGGCCTCTACAGACAGTATCATACCTTCCATACAGAGTGACCGATCTAGTGGTATACATCAGTGTACACAGACTCTGCTACGTGTAAATACCGTCCAAACAGCGTAACCAATGATAGTCTGTTGACACCAGTAGTACACAGGCTCAGCAAGACGTAATAGTATACCTCCATGACAGTGCGACCATATAGTGGTCGATAACACCATGTACACAGGCTCTGCAGACTCTATATTACCCCCAAACAGTCACCATAAAGTGGTAGCCACCAGATGTAACACAGGCTCTGCAGTGACTGTATATTACCTCCATACCGGATCTTAGTTGTAGGATAACCATTGTACACATGAGCTCTGCAGACTTATATATTACCTCCATACAGTGACTAAATAGTGGTAGACTCTAGTGTGACCATCATGGCACTGCAGACTGTAAGATTACCTCCATACAGTGACCATTATATGGTAGACCTACCAGTGTACACAAGCTCTAACAGTCTGTAGAATACCTCCATACAGTCACCAGTATAGTTGGATAGACACTCATGTACACAGATCCTGCAGACTGTGTATAATTACACTCCATACAGTACCCAAATATGAGTGACGGTAGACACCAGTGTTACACAGGCCCTGCAACTGTATATTACCTCCATACAGTACCATATAGTGGTAGACACTAATGTGTACACAGGCTTCTGCAGACGTATACCTAGACCCCATATAGTGACCATATTGATAGGATAGACACTCAGTGTCTAACAAGCTCTGCAGACTGTATATTACCCTCCATACAGAGTGACCAAAATAGTGGTAGACACCCAGTTGTTACACAGGCCTCTGCAGACTGTAAAATTACCCCAATGACAGTGTAACCAATATATGGATACACCAGTGTACACATCCCTGCAGACTGCTATAATTACCTCCATACAGTGAACCATATAAGGTGGTAGATAACGCAGTGACGCACACGCTCTGCAGACTGTATATTAGCCCGGGGGGGGGGGGGGGAGATGCAGCAAGTGCAGTGGGTGGACACACCCCGCGTCAACACACATACCTCAAACCTATACAGTGAACACATAGTAGTGGTAAGACACCAGTGTCTAACACACAGGCTGCTGCAGACAGTAAATTACCTCTATACAGTGACCCATATAGTGGTAGACATAATGTGTACACAGGCTCTGCAGACTGTAAATTTCCTCCATCACATTGTCCATCAATACTGAGAGTAGACGACCAGTGTACACAGTCTATAGCAACTGTATAGTTACCCCCATACAGTGATCATATATTGTAAAACACCAGTGTACACATCTCTCGCAGACCTGTATATAACCACCATATAGTGACCATAATAGTGGTAGATAACTAGTGTACACAGCTCTACACACTGTATATAACCACTACTACAGTGACCAATATAGTAGTAGGTACGAGTGTAGCAACAGCTCTTAGGACTGGTATATTAACCTCCAAACACCTGGAACATCAAGGGTAGATACATGCAAGTGAACACAGCTCTGCAGAACTGTAAATTACCTCCATTGACACAGTGACCATATAGTGGTACATACACTAAGGTGTGTACACAGGCTTCTGCAGGACTGTATATGACCTCGATATATCAGTGACCATAATAGTGATATACAACCAGTGTACACAGGCTCTGCAGACCGTATATTACCTCCATACAGTCACCATATAGTGGTAGACACCAGTGTACACAGGCTCTGCAGACTGTATATTACCTCCATACAGAGACCATATAGTGGTAGACACCAGTGTACACAGGCTCTGCAGACTGTATATTACCTCCATACAGTGACCATATAGTGGTAGATCCCAGTGTACACAGGCTCTGCAGACTGTATATTACCTCCATACAGTGACCATATAGTGGTAGACACCAGTGTACACAGGCTCTGCAGACTGTATATTACCTCCATACAGTGACCATATGGTGGTAGATACTAGTTGTATGTAGACGCTCTGCAGAAATATAAGTGATTACACTGCAGTTACATTTAGTGATTCACAGGAGTTGTCTTTTATGATTGGAGTCGTTCACTCAGGGCCGTTCCTAGGAACGGACGAGGCAGGCAATCGCCCGGGGCGCCGAGGCTTCACTCACCAGCGGGGGGGCGCCGTGACCGCCCGTCCTGCCCCGTCCGGAGGATCGCCCCTGACTCTGCGCGGCTGTTTTATAAGAGTCACGCAGAGCCAGCAGCTGCTGGTGCAGGGAGGAGGCGGGACGGATTGTTCCCGTCCTGACGTGATGACGTCACGCTGCTTACACCGCTCAGCAGCTCCGGACCGGGACGCGCAGACCGAGGTAAGTATTTTTTTGTTATTTTAGAATTACTTACAGGGTATCATCACAGGGGCTAACAAGGGGGCATCACTGCTACACGGGGGGCATCACTGGCTACAAGGGGGGCATCACTAGCTACAGGGGGCATCACGGGCTACAGGGGGCATCACCTGGCTCGGGGGGCATCACTGGCTACAGGGGGGCATCACTGGCAAAAGGGGGCTCACTTACAGTGGGCATCACTGGCTACGGGGGGGGCATCACTGGCTACAGGGGGGCATCACTGGCTACAGGGGTGCTTTCACTGCTACAGGTGGGGCATCACTGGCTACAGGGGCATCCTGCCAGGGGGCATCACTGGCTACAAGGGGGGCATTCACTGGCTACAGGGGCATCACGGGCTACAGGGGGGCATCACTGGCTACGGGGGGGCAGCACGGGAACAGTGGGGCATCACTGGCTACAAGGGGTCACGGCTACAGGGGCATCACTGGCTACAAGGGGGGCATCACTGGCTACAGGGGGCTCACTGGCTACAGGAGGGCATCACTGGCTAAAAGGGGGCATCACGGTTTACGGGGGGGGCATCACTGGCTACAGGGGGGCATTCACTGGCTACGGGGGGGGGGGGCATACGGGTCAAAGGGGGGGGCATCACTGGTACGGGGGGCATCCTGGTACAGAGGGGATCACGGGCAACGGGGGCAAACTGGCTAAAAGGGGGCATCACGGGCTACAGGGGGGGAAATCACGGCTAAAGGGGGGTACCCAATGGCACGGGGGGGCATCACGGACGGGGGGCATCACGGCTACGGGGGGATTTACTGGAAAAAGGGGGCGGCATCACTGGTCAGGGGGGCTAAACGGGGCACGGGGGCATTTACATGGTACCATATGAGATGCTATAGGGGGGAGTTTGTAAAGATAAAAAATTTGGGTAGAAAGTGATGATAAAGGGAGGAGTCTTAAGATATTTGTTTTGTAAATTTTACAAATGAAGAGTCGGGAGTAGTGTCTGGCGTTGGGACAGAAGGGAGAAGAAGAAAGAGAACAACTCTCCCGGGGACGTCTCCTGTAATTCCTGGATGTAACCTTTCTGTAATCTCTTATATGTCTGCAGAGCCCGTGTTACAGCGGGTATCCCCACTGTATGGGCACTGTATGCCGGTAATATTGGGTTGTAGTATAATGGTTTGTATTCAGTAATGGCAGTTTGTATATCCCCGGGCACTAAATGGTGGAGATATGTGGTCATGGTGTTGTTGAATTCGGTCACTGTGTGTGGGTGATATGTGGTCACGGTGTTGTGGTATTCGGTCACTGTGTGTGGGGTATGTGGTCATTTGGTTTGGGCTTGGGATTCCCGGTTTTGTGTAGCAGTGTTATTTGGTAACTGTATGACTATTACTTAGTAGTTTTATACGTAGCACATTGTGGTAAAGCTTTTTATATATTTTAGATTTGGCTGATGGTGATGCAATGTGTCGCACTGTGGCGCCATATGTTACGGGTCGGGGCGAAATCTCTTCACCTCGTCCTGAGTGAAATTTAGCCTGGGACCGGCCCTGCATTCACTTTCCCTAATCCATCCGGCCCAGACCGCCACGATGACTTCTCCCAGCTACGACTCATCTAAGCAGAATTTACCACACAGAACAAGGGAGAAAAAAAGCACAGAGGGGGCGCTCTATGGTGAAGTAAGTAAAACCAAAGGAAGGTAAAACACAATGTAGTTATAATCACCTAGAGTCGTTGTGCATATTAATATAGAGGCACAACACTCTTATGCGCGTGGTTGGCTCTATCCGAGCCTCAGAACGGCAGCCGCAGGTCCCTCACTCCGAAGCTGGTGCACAGCAGCGGGCACGAATAGTAGAAATTTGCAGAAGAAGATTGTGCTAGTACCAGCGCCCAGATACAGGAGTACGTAACACTTGTATCTGAGGAAGCGCTGTTACTAGCGCGAAATGCCTCATGTTATGTGTTATTAATGTGGAAAAAGTTAATATTCTTTTTCACCACAATTTTTATTAGAATAAATAACTTTATTTTCAATAACATCCTCGGCATCGAGAAGAAGTTTTTATTCTGGAACTGGGCGCAGGGTCCAATTTTCTCTTTTCTGGAATTTACCACACAAACAGTTTAGAATCCTCACTTTTCCAGCAGCTACCTACTAGAGGGTTTATATGGCTCCCTTCCTAATGTGGGTTTATACAGGATAGCATAGTGACGCCCCATCCCTACAGCAACTGGCTTTTCTATGGTAGAAAAACCAGGTGCCTGCAGAGGGAGATGGAGAGTCACCCGTCGTTCCTTTATCGGCCCCCAGGTAGGTTTATAGATCCCCTCCCAGTAGGTAATTATATATGTCTCCTCAGTAGGTAGATCTATAGGTAATAGAGTCCTCCAACCTGTAGATAGATAATAGGGTTCTCCAGTATATATGGATAGGTATTAGGGCCCACAGTATAGATATAGGTAGGTAATAGGCCCCCAGTATAGATATAGGTAGGTAATAGGGCCCCCAGTATAGATATAGGTTGGTAATAGGGCCCCCAGTATAGATATAGGTTGATAATAGGGTCCCCAGTATAGATATAGGTAGGTAATAGTCTCCCAGTATAGATATAGGTAGGAAACAGTCTCCCAGTATAGATATAGGTAGGAAACCGCATCCCCAGTATAGATATAGGAAGGTAATAGGGCCCCCAGTATAGATATAGGAAGGTAATAGGGTCCCCAGTATAGATATAAGAAGGTAATAGGGTCCCCAGTATAGATATAGGAAGGTAATAGGGTCCCCAGTATAGATATAAGAAGGTAATAGGGTCCCCATTATATATATAGGAAGGTAATAGGTTCCCCAGTATAGATATAAGAAGGTAATAGGGCCTCCAGTATAGATATAGGTAGGTAATAGGGTCCCCAGTATAGATATAGGAAGGTAATAGGGTCCCCAGTATAGATATAAGAAGGTAATAGGGCCTCCAGTATAGATATAGGAAGGTAATAGGGCCTCCAGTATAGATATAAGAAGGTAATAGGGCCTCCAGTATAGATATAGGTAGGTAATAGGGTCCCTAGTATTTATTATAGGAAGGTAATAGGGCCTCCAGTATAGATATAGGTAGGTAATAGTGTCCCAGTACAGATATAAGAAGGTAATAGGGTCCCCAGAATAGATATAGGTAGGTAATAGGGCATATTAAAACAAAAAATCCAGTACTCACCTTTCCCCTGCTCCCTGAAGCTCCCGCTGGGCTCCGTCTTCTTCCTGGCACAGGTGGCATGACGTCATCAGGCCGCGCAGGCATTGAGATGACGTTCTCACGCCGCCTGTGCCGGATACTCCAAAGGGCCAAAAGCCTGCTTGCAGCTCATCGGAGTACTTTGCAGAATAGGGAGCGCTCGCTCTCTGCTCCACGAGGACCTGCGAGGCCTTAAACTGTATGTGCATCCAAAGGACCCACATACAGGTTAAGAGACCGTCAGTGCTCCAGGCCCATGGCAACAGCCTGGAATCCGGTGAGGTTCGGGGCACAGGCAGTTTTATCCGGGGAATAAGCCCCGGATAAAATTGCCTAGTGACACCCCTGCATTAAAGGCTTAGATACAGCAGCTCATCATTATCATATGATAGGCTTAGATACCACTGTTTAATAGACATCTTCAGACATAATAGGTTTTGATACACTGACAGTAGACAGTATCACATATGATAGGCTTAGATACCACAAGCAGCACAATGCATGATAGGCTCAGATACACAAGCTCAGCAGACTGTTACCTTTGCACCCCCTGTAGCTACACCTCTGGCTTAGATACGTCAGGTCAGTAGACAGTATTACACAGGTTTATGGCGGGCTTAAGTAATGCAGTTTAGCAAATAGCTTCACCCATGATAGGTTTAGATACAGCAGCTCAGCAGTTTCATACATAAGCTTAAGTACATCTCCTCAAAAGACAGGATTACACATGCCAGGTTTAGATACACTGGATCAGCAGACAGTATCATATGTGATAAGCTTAGATACACCAGATGGTATCACACACTACAGGCTTAGATACATCAGCAGCACATTTTTTTCCTGCAGCTGGTATGTGTCCAATTCAATCCTGGCACATAAGGGGCACGGTGTACGGTGAAGCAATCGGGGTCATGTGACTCCCATCTCGCCACCCAGAGACGCGACTCCCCGGGACGATTGTCTTTCTATCATTCAGTCGTACAGAGAAAATACATGTATCCACTTAGGGAATACTTAGGAATCTTATGTTTTTTATTATAATTTAAAAATTTCCCAATTTTTCCAATTATTCATATTTATTTCAGAGGAGTTTTTTTTTTTTTTGGGGGGGGGGGGGATATGTTTTTACCTTTGAGTCAAAATGATAAAAAGTAGAAAAATATTTAAAAACCTGGAGATAAGGATAGAAAGTCTCCTGTCGCCAGAATGACCTTGTGTCCGACCTCCGGGCTGGACACTGCCCATAAATACAGCTGGGTCCCCGCAGGTGGAGCAGCATCAGACACTGACCTCACCTGCTGAGCGCACAGAGCCATCACCTGCCTGATACAGAGAACATGAAGTCCCTCACCCTCTGCCTGATCCTCGCCCTCTCCCTGCTCGCCCACCGGGGGCACAGCGCCGCTGTCAGAGGGGTAAGTCCACAACAAAAGCGCAATAACTTTTTTAGCATCAAAATCTGTCAAAAACAATTTTTAGTGACCAAATCTGTAAAAAAAAAACTTCATTTAGCACCAAAATCTGTAAAAACAAACAACTGATTTTTAGCAGCAAAAACAAGATAACATTATCCATAAAAAACATATTTTTAGTGAAAAAAGCAAGATAACTTTATTAGCGGCAAAATCCGTAAAAAAAAGTTTTTACTGACAAAAACTGTAAAAAACTTAATTTAGCGGCAGAATCTGTAAAAAATGACATTTTTAGTGACAAAAGCAAACACTTTATTAGCAAAACATTTTACTTTACCACCTTTGATGCTACTTTGATCAAATGACTAGGAAATTGCTTACCTAGCAATTCCTTCTCGTATGGTACCAGGAATACGAACCCCGATCCCGGTAAAATAAAAAAAAATTCTAGAAATTAAGTTCAATCTTTAGATACTGAAAAGTTCTAAAACTTTCTAATTTACTTTGTGCTCTAATTCCTCCCCATTTTTAGGATCTCAGTTTTCAGAGAATGGAAACATCCTTGTTTGCATGAAAAGGGCGAATACTTAGCGTTGAGCTTAATTTTCAATTTGGCCTGAGCTGAATTTTAGGAAAATTGGGCAACCAGTTGGCAGAGGCGGCCAGTCAGACTGGAACAATGAAGAATTTCTCCTAATCTGAATCACAGCGCTACATCTAATCCTGCTCCCACAGTTGCGTTGGTTCATTACAAGGCAAAGCTCTGATGCACTGTGAGGAGCCCTGTAGCTATGTCCTCTGCATGTGATCAAAATAGGTGGATAGAACTTTTCTGTATTCACTGACAGCAAGCAGATATCTTAAAGGGGCTGTCTCACTACATTGATTCATTTCACCTCAATCCTGTTTCATTTTGAATTCAGGGGCGTGTTTACTGTCTTCTACTAGGCTGCAGTAGAAGCCAGGTCTGTAGCTATAGTTACCAGTTCTGGCAGCCTATCAGGAGAGAGTGAACAGGTCTGTAGCTATAGTGCCCAGCGTTGGCAGCCTATCAGGAGAGAGTGAACAGGTCTGTAGCTATAGTGCCCAGCGCTGGCAGCCTATCAGGAGATTGAACATCTGTAGCTATACGCCAGGTGGCAGTATCAGGAGAGATAGAACGGTTGTAGCTATAGCAACCAGTGCTGGCAGCCTATCAGGAGAGATAGAACAGGTCTGTAGCTATAGCGACCAGTGCTGGCAGCCTATCAGGAGAGATAGAACAGGTCTGTAGCTATAGCGAACCAGTGCTGGCAGCCTATCAGGAAAGATCAAACAGGTCTGTAGCTTATAGCAACCAGTGCTGGCAACCTATCAGGAAAGATCAAACAGGTCTGTAGCTATAGCAACCAGTGCTGGCAACCTATCAGGAGAGATCAAACAGGTCTGTAGCTATAGCAACCAGTGCTGGCAGCCTATCAGGAGAGATAGAACAGGTCTGTAGCTATAGCAACCAGCGCTGGCAGCCTATCAGGAGAGATGGAACAGGTCTGTAGCTATAGCGACCAGTGCTGGCAGCCTATCAGGAGAGAGTGAACAGGTCAGTAGCTATAGCAACCATGTGGCAGCTTCGGAGAATGGACAGGTCTATGCAAAGCAACGTGCTGACAGCCTATCATGAGAGATGGAACAGGTCTATAGCTAAAGCAACCAGTGCTGACAGCCTATCATGAGAGATAGAACAGGTCTGTAGCTATAGCGACCTGAGGAGTTGATGCAGCCCATACAAGAGGGGATATCTAGGAAAAGGTAGGACACTGTTAATGGACACATATTGCAAAGTGACTTGTTTTTGCAAAATCATTAGCATAAAAAGCAGCAATCCCTGTAGTGAGACGACCCCTTTAAGGTAGTTTTTATCTAATTCGCTTGTGCTATCTGCTTGCCGTCAGTGGATAGAAACGTGATTGTGTCAAACTGGCAGCTGCGGGGTCTTTTAGTTCTGTGGCGAGTTTAAGGTTTGCATAGTTTTTTTTTGCTTCTGAAAGCAAGCAGCATTCACTGACAGCAAGCAGAGATTTTAAAAATGGTGAATTTTTAACACAAAGTATATTAGAAAGTTGCATCATTTTTGACTATTCCATATTTAAGCTGAAGGACGGGTTCACACGGCGTGATTACAAAGCGTAATGTGCGCACCGTGAACATCTTTGGTTTGCGCTTTAGCATCATGCGCTTGCATAAGCGCCGTCATGGCCCGAGGCAGATTTCTGTCTTGTATCATTGCTATTTGTCGACGTGCATAAGTTGCAAAGTCCAAAAATACGACGACAATAATTATACATTGAACACTGTTTAAAGCGGATTTTGACGCAAAATAAGTGAGAAACCTTTTGAGGGTTTGTTCACACGGTGGATTTTAGCATTTATTTTGGTGTGGATTTTGCGCCAAAAATACGACCAAAACGACGTTCAAGTGCACTTCCCATAGACTGCAATGTAAACCATTTGTAATAAAGTTATCTTGCTTTTCTAGCTAACGGATTTTTACGGATTTTGGCGCTAATAAAGTTTTCGCTTTTGTCCCTAAAAATACGTATTTTTTTTTACGGATTTTGTCACCAAATTCCTTTTTCTTTTTTACAGATTTTTTAAGTAAAAAAATTTTTTCGGATCTTTCCGTTAATAAAGTTATCTCGCTTTTGTCACTAAAAATATTTTACGGATAATGTTATATTGTTTTTGCTGCTAAAAATCCGGCTTTTTATGGATTTTACTGCTAAAAATCAGGGTTTGTAACAGATTTTGGCTCTAATAAAGTTATAAAGTTGCTTTTAATCTTGCTTTTTTTGCTAAGAAAGGTTTTTTATGGATTTTGGCGCTAATAAAGTTATTGTGCTTTTGTCACCAAAAATGTTTTTTGCTGATTTTGACACTAATAATGTTATCTTGCTTTTGCAGCTAAAAATTTGGCTTTTTCCGGATTTTGCTGCTAAAAATCAAGATTTTTTTTTTTACAGATTTTGGCGCTAAAATCCGTTTTTTTACAAAATCTGTAAAAACATGGATTTTAACATCAAAATCCGTTAAATAAACATTTTTAGTGACAAAAGCAAGATAACTTTGTTGGCGCCAATGTCCGTAAAAAATTTTAGCGCCAAAATTCATAAAAAATGTAGTTTTGGCGACAAAAGTGAGATAACTTTATTGGCACCAAAATCCGTAAAGCGACTACAAGATTCCATGTAGATGCAATCATGCGCTTTTCATCCCCTTTTGTAGGGCGGAGTTACATTTAATGACTTGATTTATGTAGACATTAAAAATCAGACTGGAAGAAAACCAAAATATGTACTAAAAAATGCAAAATGTCCCAAAAAACACAAATTACGGCAAAAAATGGGCGTTTTTTTCAGCAGCCTTTGACATGCATTGGACAAAAAACTCAGTTTTCTGAAGGTTTTTAGGTATTTGGTTTTCACGTGTTTTTTTTGTCCACTGCAGGGTAGGCATAGCCTGACAGTGTGTATCAGCTTCGCCTGCACTGTTCCTTTAAGAAGCTTTCCATTTGTATCAGTTCACAGATGTTAAACAAAGGCAACATTGTAACATTGTTGCTGTCCTTTGTTTGTTAATTAAAGCGGCGGCGTCCATTAATACCCCTGAGCTCGCTCTCGCCTCTCTACACTTGTAAACATTTCAGATTTGTGTATTTCGGAGAATATATTTCCAGCCGACTGCTCGGCGAGGCCCCCGGTGGAGCAGCGCAATTACACCGACACGCACTGGACGCTGTGTCATTAGATGTCGGTAATATTACAAGCCAATGCTGAGCATCACTTCCCATGCTAACACCAAAGAAGTGATACTGAGCAGCTGCCACCCTGTAGACACCGGGAACAATCACAGGCAACAGTCATCTGCTCAGGAGCCACTCTCTGCCCAAATAGCAACTGTGGCTCTTCTCTTGATATTGCTGCACTTTGTGCTCCAGAGCTGATTTTTTGCCTATTTTTAATCAGGTACCAACGGCAGGGACCAGTGTTGCGCTTCCGATTTGGGTCAAAGTCAAATTCCAGTCTGAGCACCTCAATTTGGATCGGCCCCTAAATCCTGAATTGGGGTCACATGTTTTTGACTGGGTTTGAACGGATTAAGTTACCCACTTCCCAGCACTTCCAACCCCACTTCATATAGGTGGGTCTAATGCACTGGGCCGGAAGTGACCTCAAATCTAGAGCGGCACATAACCGGGAGTTAGCAGTTTTGCACTTACTCTGACTCCTCAGGATGTAGGTAGTTCTACAGCAGTGATTAGCATATTCAACTTTTAGTGAGCTGTTACTCTGATGCAGGAGATTGTTATCCCTAGCAAGATTACAGATGAAGTCATGCTTTTCAGTCCTCACAGCACATGTACTAGTATCTTTTGTTTAGTGAAGCTAATCTTGTTAGATATAATTAATTTGTTTTGATCTCAGGATGGTAGGTGGTTCTACAGCCATCTTGCATATTCAACTTTGTGACTGTTAATCTGATGAGGAGATTGTTACCCCTCTCAGCTAGATTACAGATAAGTCATGCTCTTTCAGTTCACAGACACATGTAAGTATCTTGTTTAGTGAAGCTAATCTTGTTAGATATAATTAATTTGTTTTGATCTCATGACTAAACTAAAATCTATTGACCAATGTGTATAGAAAAAGTCTTCATTTAACTGTCCCTTCATGCTGAAAGCTAATCTTTGTAGTGAGAAAACCCATTTAAGGTTACAGTGAGGATCACAGTGAGTTAGGTTTAGGGTCAGAGTGAAGAAATCCAGATTTGGGATGCCTTGAATTCGAATTTTTCACAAGATTGGTCCAACTGGTGTTGAACCAACCCGGGACAGATTTAACTCTGTGGCCAACATGACCCATCGGAGCCCATTAACTATAATGGTATTTGTCATTTTTGTTATTTTTTTGTCTATTTTCACGGCACCGACACAGATGTGGGTCCAGCCATTACAGGATTGGTTATTTATATATTTACCAATTTATTCCATAGCTTTACAATACCCCAAGTTTTTTCTGATTCTGAGCTGAAAATGTTCTTCTTCCACTATTACCACATTTGTGGGTTTCTTTGGAGTCTTAGAAAAATTGCACATTACATCGCACATCATATTTCAGACACTTGCTATTTGTGGTGAGAAAAGCGGTTGAAGTTTAATGGAGGGGGGGGGGACAGGGATTGGAGTTCAGATTACAGCTGAGCATTGCCACTTGGCTAAGCTTTTAACTCCCGTTAATGTCTATGGGAGAGTCACAACCACCTCTCCGTTCTGAATGAAGAGGTTACGGGGCCCATTTAGCAGATAGGTGTGGGTCCCAGAGGTCGTCTACTCTCTGTCGTCCCAGCCCTGAGTGAGACAACCCCTTTAAAGACAGTCTGAGATGTGCTAAAGAGGAGTGCATCTCCTGATCAGGTTGGTGCTCTTTACTCTAATGTATGGATATATGTTCATGCAGGGGATTTGGAGCTCTGTATCAGGAAAATGTTGCTCTGACCCTTGTAAAGATATATGAATTGTGAAGTAATTTAGATGGAGAGAGGAGACGACAATTATAAAGCACAGACATGACTGACACCAATCATCATCTATTTACAGCACAACGCGGTTGTGGATTCTGCAGATCATCTCACCGGCCCCAGCATGGTGGAGTCAGGTGTTAAGGTGAGTGTGTAGATACATTCCCTCTGGTTTATAGCTCAGCGATAGTTATCATTCATAATGGTAAGGAGATGATATCACAGCTATGGACTAAGCTGTGGTCAAGCCAAGAGCTGCTCCATGTTCTGGGATAGTCATAGTGAGGTCAATGTTCTCAGTCAGCGGAACTTCAACACTAATGCTCCCTGAGGTTTGAGGGATGGACGGAGGGGGAAAAGTTTCTAATTATGATAAAAAAGTTTGATTACTAGATATCATCCAGGCTGTGACCAGCTCAAGACAAGAGGTTGATCATTGGGAGCCATGTGGCTTCAGGTCCTATCATAGTCATAGATAAGTCAATGTCTCTCTATTAGTGTAACTTCAACAGTAATGATCCCTGAGGCTTGAGGGATAGATGCTGATAGGTTTCTATCTATGATAAACAGTTTGGTTACTACATAATATCCAAATCACGGTCCAAGCTATGACCAACCCAAGCCCTAAAGTCAATGAATTGTGAGCCTTCAAGTTCAAGATCATGGGATAGTCATGAACAAGTCACAGTCTCTCACTCGGTGGAACCTCAACACTAATGAGAAATAAGCAAAAGAGGATAAGTTTCTACCTATGATAAACAGTTTGATTATTACATAATTTCCAAGCCGGAGCTGGTCACAGCAGGAACAGTTGGGAGTTTCAAGAAAGGCTTAAATACCTACCTGGAATTAAAGAATATTAATGCCTATGTAGCCATGTAAAATTTTAGATCCAGTCTGATAGCAACTCTGGGATCAGAAATGAAATCTTCCTTAGAGCAGATTGGTTCTTGCCTTGTGGGTTTCAGGGCATTGGCTGGTCTTAATGTCCTTGTCTCTCTCCCGTCACCCACATTTTCCCCAGCCTTGGTTGAACTTGATGGACACGTGTCTTCTTTCAACCGTACTATGTAACTATGTAACTATGTAAGCCATGGACCAAACTATGATCAACCCAAGCCCTAAAGACAAAGAACTTTGAGCCTTGTTCAAGGTCATGGAATAGTCATGGACAAGTCAATGTCTCTCAATCAGTGGAAGCTTGAGGGATAGGTGGTGGGGGTGGGAGGATACATTTCTAATGAAGACAAGCTGTTCAATCACTGGATAAAATCCAAGCTATAGAACATGCCACGATCAGTCCAAGCCCTCAGATTGATAATTGGAAGCCATATTGCTCCAGGTCCTGAGATACTCATAGACAGATAATGTCTCCCAAAGAGGGGAACTTCAGCCTTATATTCTTAAGGCTTGAGGAATAGGTGGTGGGGGAGAGGTCTCTAAATATGACAAGCATATGACAAGCAATATGACTGGATGATATTCAAGCCATGGACCAAGCCACGACCAGCCCAAGCCCTGAGGTTGAAAATTGTTGCTCTAGCTCCTTGGATAGTCATAGGCTCCTTAGATAGTCAATGTCATCAGTGGAACTCTAACAATGATGAACCCAGAGGTTTGAGGGATAGGTGGTGAGCGATGTCTCTACCTATGATATAGGTAGAGACATCACCTAGATTGATTATAGATGATATTCAAAGGTAGAGACCGTTGATTATAGGATAATGTCTGAGCTGTGGACCAAGCTATGACCAGCTCAAACCTTGAAGTCAAAGACTTGGGCGCCATGTTGCTTCAGGCCATGAGATTCAATATCTCTCATTCCTTGAACATTCAACACTAATGATCTTTGAGACTTGAGGGATGGGCATTGGGGGATAAGTTTTTAATTATGACAAATAGTTTGATTACTATATAGTATCCAGGCTATAGCCAGCACGATCCCAGAAGTCAAAGAATCAGGAGCCATGTTGCTCCAGGTCTTGGGACGGCCATAGATAGGTAACTGAATCTCCAAAGGTGGAGATGAGTAGGACTCCGGTCCTGACCGTCTCTGAATTTTCTCCAGGACATACATGTATCAATATCATATATATTTGCAAATTCTCTACTTGTGTCTCTTCCCATATCCGCCTTATAGTCTATTCTGCAGGTTGTGATACATAAGATTACATAGAAACCACCTGACCTCTGTCTGGTGACCTTCCTGCCATTGCATGTAGCCTCAGCTGTACATAAGGCTGGCCCAGCAGCGTATACTGGCTTGTACTGGGTCATAGGAGACTTGAAAAAGGTTGCACAGGAAATAAAGGAGCAGGGCCGGGATGACAGGTAGGCGAAGGTGGGTGACCGCCTAGGGCGTCACCTCATCCCAGGCAGGAAAGGGGTGTAAGTGGGTATGGAGTGGGCTGAATTTTTTATTGGGGGGCGCTTTATACCTTATTTGCCTAGGGCACCAGAATACTTTGTCGCAGTCCTGTTAAGGAGCTTCAGGATACAAGCAAAAAAAAAAAGGGTGCAGGCAAAGTAGATTGTAAGTCAGGAGTTACCTGTAACATAGGGCAGATCTATGTCTCCCTGACCGGTTTCTTCTTCTTCTTGCAGGAGACTCATCATAGAATAAGGCGCTTTTCCCACCTCTCCATCTGCCGCTTCTGCTGCAACTGCTGTAAGCAAAACGACTGTGGCTACTGCTGCTCGGCCTGAGCCACCCAATCCCACCAAAGAGCGGAGGGATGATACCAGAACATGATATTGGAAGTAGAGGGGGTGTCGTGGATCCCAAAGTGGAAGCTACCACCTACCCCCATTGCTCTGCCAGACAACGGGAGAGGGCTCCTTTAATTCTGAATTTGTATATATAGTTGGTAAAAAAAAAAAAATCAACCAAAATCATGTCCATCATTAAATTCTATTTCTCAGCATCAAAAAATGTAAGAAAGCTCCACCAACAAGGACAAGGTGGCATCTGCTTCTAGTATGGACCTGCAAGAAGGTTGTAACCTGTTTTCTTAATAGGGGAAAGTTGTGTATTATTTGTTTCTGAATGTAACAATCTTTTTATTGTGTGTAATGAATGTTTCCTTTCCGACTGGTTATGTTTTATAAGGATAAGGTGCTGCCTCTACTGGAAAAAGAGGGTAGTGCAAGAGCTAGAGGCAAACAGTGAAAGGAGGAAGCTTTAGGGCATGTCCCCACGGCACGGGTTTTCGGCCGGTTTTTCAGACCGCCTGAAAAACCGTCCGAAAATTAGCACAATTGTGCTCTAGGAAAACGTCCGCATCCCACTGTCCCATGCAGGTTTCAGCCCAGAGGTTTTGCAGCCGGCGGCAAAACATTGATCAAGCACCATCTTCCGTTCGGTTTCCGATGGAACATGTGCTTCTCAATGGGAGGGAGGAGGGCTCTTCTCCGCTCATCGCAGAAAAAAGCCGCACCCCCCGCTCCCACGGCCGTGGGGACGGGCGCAAAACCGGACAAATACCGGCCGGCAAACCGGCCGGTATTTGTCCTATGCCGTGTGAACGCGCCATTAAGGGGTTTTCTCACTACAAAGATTTCAACATGTAGGGACAGGCAATTAAAGACTTTTTCTAAACACATTAGTCTATGGATTTTACCTTACTTAAGAGATAAGAGAGATTTTATCTGCTCTGAGTGCACACAGGTTTCTATGGTTGCCTGACCATAATCTCCCTTACTGATTAGACAGAGCAGGGAGTGACCATGGTCAGTGCTAATTCTGGAGGAGCAGTGCTTATCTCTACCAAGATTTCGTTTACAGATAAGTAATTGTTTTTACTCCACAGAGCACCTGTAGCCTTGTTTTCTTACAGATTATGTCTCCTGCACTGCTCTTTGTAATGTCTCAGCTAGTTACACAGAAGCTGAATATGCTAATCACTGCTTCAGAACCACCCCCAGCACGAGGAGACAGTCAATGAATAGCTGCATGTGCCTGTGAAACTGCATGGTGAGAAAACCCCTGTAGAGATGAACTGTGACACCCCCTTACGGGCATTTTTTAGTAAATCCTTGTGTTCCCTGTGAAATAACAATCCTGCAGCCTCTTCTCTTATATCTGTGTTGTGCTGTTCCTCTGTTATTTCTCCTGGAAATGTATTACTGAATATGTCAGCTGGGTGTTACCATTCCAGTCCCCAGTGGGGCGTGTCCCTGCTCACACTGACTTCCAGCACTGATTGGATGATGTCTGACTGTGCAGGGACACGCCCCCTTATTGATAACACCCAGCTGACAGATTGGTAATGAATTTCCAGGACTAATAACAAGGGAACCACACCAGACACAGAGGTAACGTAAGATGCTCCAGACTTGTTATATCATGGGGAACACAAGGATTTGCTAAAAACAGACCTGTCAGGAGAGGTCAGAGGTTATCTTACATTTGGAGGGTTTTCCATAGTGGACCAGCAGAATAAAGTCTGCATACAAAAACCTGTAGCAATCGGTGCAGCAGAGATTAGTCCACAATGAACTCACACCAATCAGGGCAGATTTTATTGTGCTGGTCCCCTGCAGAAAAGCCACAGTGCACCCGACCTGTCTGAACGCGCCCTAACCACTCTGCAAAAATGGGGAGGGGGGGGGGGGGCTCAACCAGGAGAGCTGTGCAAAGTGGTCGCTCTCTATGGAATTCGTTAATCTTGGCACCAAGAGCCACATGTATGAAAACTGTCTAGGTCTAAAACTCACTTTGTTGCCCCTAGCAACCAATCAGAGGCCATATAGAGCACTATATGGAAAGAGAGGGGTGCTCTGATTGGTTGCTATGGGCAACAAAGTGAGATTTAGACCTAGACAGTTCTCATACATGTGGCCCATAGTCCTCTCTGAAATCTTTCAAATGTACCATTTAAAATGGCGTAAAAAAAATGAATCAATTAAAAAACATACATTTTTTATTTGAACGTTTTGAATGTTAATTTTCAATCCAACACCTTGAAAATGAAACTTTTACATTGAAATTTTGAAGATGATATTTCCGGTTTAGAAATTGAATTGTGAGACATTCTCTATTACAGAATCTATGCATATACTTTTTATCTTTACCCAATGTGAAGCCCAGCTCCAGACTCCTGGTCCATCCCTGTTACTGGAACAATGATCCTCTTGCATGGGACCTTCGCCCTCGCCGCTGACCCCCTCCCTGTGTATATACATGTTGTAATATAAGCTGTTCTGGGTGTTTATCATCTTGTATATATTGTGTTTATTGTTATCTCATTGTTCTATTATATTGTAAAACATATTTTTGCTGCAGAGACGATATAGACACATGGGGCCACATGTATGAACCTGTTTAGGTCTAAAACTCACTTTTTTGCCCATAAGTTACTATGCCCATAGGTTACTATGGACAAAAGAGTGAGTTTTAGACCTAAACAGTTTCTTACATGTGGCCCATGGTTTTCCTTTCTCTATAAGCCTTATGTATGAAAACTGTCTAGCAGGAAGACTGTCTTGGTGGCCCATCGCAACCAATCAGAGCTCATAGCAACCAATCAGACCCCATAGCAACCAATCAGACCCCATAGCAACGAATCAGAGCCCATAGCAACCAATCAGACCCCATAGCAACCAATCAGTGCACATAGCAACCAATCAGACCACATAGCAACCAATCAGAGCCCATAGCAACCTATCAACCCCTATAGAAACCAAGCAGACCTCATAGCCACCAATCAGAGCCCATAGCAACCAATCAGAAACCATTGCAACCAATCAGAAACCATTGCAACCAATTAGAGCACAAAACAACCAAACAGAGCTCATAGCAACCAATCAGAGCCCATAGCAACCAATCATAGTACATAGCAACCAATCAGACCCTATAGCAATCAATCAGAGCTTATAGCAACCACTCAGACCCTATAGCAACCAATCAGAGCTCATAGCAACCAATCAGACCCTATAGCAACCAATCAGAGCTCAGATCAACCAATCAGAGCTCTGGAAAAATTAAATCTGAGCTCGGATTGGTTGCTATGGGCTCTGATTGGTTGCTATGGGCTGTGATTGTTTGGTATGGGCTCTGATTGGTTGCTGTGAGCTCTGGTTGGTTCGTATGGGCTCCGATTGGTTGCTTTGAGCTCTGATTGGTTGCTATGGGCTCTGATTGGTTGCTGTGAGCTCTGATTGGTTGCTATGAGCTCTGATTGGTTCCTATGAGCTCTGCTTGGTTGCTATAAGTTTTAATTGGTTGCTATGGACAACAAAGACAGTCTTACTGCCAGTCAGATTTCATACATAAGGCCCATTATCTGTATTAATCTGTTCTCCAAGTTTCAGGTGCTGAACTTTTCATTTCACTCCATATTTGCTCACATTAACCTCTGCTGGATCGGCTTGTCAGAATATTCTTGCTCAATGTGCTGTATATGTCAATGTCTCTGCTGAATAAAGCTGGGGGTTTCAGAATTAACGAGCTGTGCGTGTTGTGTTTTATCATGAGATATAATTAGACAGTGCTTGGAAAGTAATGGAGAGGTATATATATACATACATAGTGTATGTGTTCCTTCGCTGTTAAACAAATATACCACATCTATAGATGTAGCCGAGCTGAATTTGCAATTTGACATGACTCAGGGCAAAATTAACAGGACTGCAAGAAAACCTACTCCAGTGCAATAAGGGGGAGTTTACATGGTGTATTACGGCACACATAGATATGTGCTGCAAAACGTGTTCGTTACGCCCTTGAAATTACGCACTTGCAAGCGTGTAGTTTCAATGTGATACATAATGGCCAGAGACAGAAACCTGCCTCCTAGCCTTAGTTATTTGATTTATGCCTGTGCAAAAATATGAGAGTAAAATACGTCAATCACACGTGTACGTGAACATTGTTTTGGCCATATTTGGGTACATATTTAAAGTAGGCAGCAAAATACCCCATTTTCTTGCATATACCTTTGCTTGCATTTTTGCACTGCATCACAATAGACAAGGATTTCACCAGGATATAACAAATTTGAGTTCATAATAAATGCACATGCGGTTTTCAGTATGCGGCTCCAGTTATTCAGCTTCAGGAGGGAGTCGGCAGTAGCTAAGCTATGGCAGCCGTGTAAGGCAGAGGGCAAACAGAGAAAACACACTTATTTTGCACAGTTTTTTTTTTTCTGCCAAAAAAAATGCAGCGTTTTGCAAAATTGTCAGGTGTGAATCATTGGTAGGATGTGTGGAGAGGATGGAGCTGACAAGTATCACCATAAATATGACAGCGGAATATAACACAGGTGCGGCCATTTATGTTTGTTAGGGACGGAATGACAATCTCTGTACAATGCCGTGGACTATGTCAGTGCTATAGAAGTGAATAAAATCAATACAGGGATTTTCCATGCAGCACTGCCTCTCACCTGCAGATGGTGCCCGCTGACATCCACGGCCTGTAAGAGAAAGATCCCAGTATAATCTACAGCTAAGGTTCTCCTACATAATATAGGAAGAGTCTGAATCCAACTATCTGATATGAATGGGGGTGCCCTGACTCTCCCCAGATACAGATCTCAGAGGAAATAAGAATGCAGTAAGTTATATTTCACCATGCCCAATCCTTTACTCTCAAGGGAGACACCCCAACACCAGAGCTGTATAGCAACAGCTTATTCCCTTCTCCAACATTGAACACACTTTGAATCAAGTGTGGAAGTGTATGGAGGAGTCCGAAGACAAGCTATCAGCTGAACGAGCAGGCCTGGACTGGCCCGCAGGGGAGCAGCCCCTGGGTAAGGTAGACCAGGGGCTGGTTTTTATAGGGAGAGGGGCAGAATGCAAGAGGCATTTGTATTATGTGCAGTCATGTACAGAAGCTGTAGGGTGGGCTTCATACAACCAACTCCATGGGTGGGCCCAAAAAATCAACTCCACTGCTGGGTCCAAAGAAACAACTCCACTGGTGGGTCCCAAGAATCAACTCCACTGGTGGCTCCAAGAAGCAGCTCCACTGGTGGGCCCCAAGAATCAACTCCACTGGTGGCCCCCAAAAACATCTCCACTGGTGGGCCCAAGAAACAACTCCACTGGTGGGTCCAAGAACAACTCCACTAGTGGGCCCAAGAACACTCCACTGGTGGCCCCAAGAATCAACTCCATGGGGGCCCCCAAAAACAACTCACTGTGGGGTCAAGAACAACTCCACTGGTGGCCCAAGAATCAACTCCCCCTGGTGGGCCCAAGAAAAACTCCACTGGTGGGCCGAACACCCAGGAATCAACCCCACTGGTGGCTCAAGAATCAAATTACTGGTGGGCTCCAAGACAACTCCACTGGGGCCCAAGAATCATCTCCACTGGTGGGCTCCCAAGAATTTAACTCCACTGGTGGGCCCCAGGGAAACCCAAATCCCTGGTGGCCCCCAAAGAATCTACTAATGGTGGGCCCCAAAATTCACTCCATTGGTGGGGCCCCCAAAAATCATCCACTGGTGGGGCCCAAGAATCCAATCCACTTGGACCCCAAAAATCAACTCCACTGGTGGCCCAAGAATCAACTTCTGGTGGGCCCAAAAAAATCACTCCCCTGGTGGGCCCCAAGAATCAGCTCCACTGGGGGGCCCCAAGAATCAACTCCACTGGTGGGCCCCAAAAATCAGCTCCACTGGTGGGCCCCAAGAATCAACTCCACTGGTGGCCGTCAGGAATCAACTCCATTTGGGGGGCCCCCAAAAATAGCCCCTCTCTAAATCTGGTGGGCCCCAAGAATCACTCCACTGGTGGCCCAAGAATCACTCCACTGGTGGCCCAAGAATCAACTCCACTGGTGGCCTCAAGAATCAGCTCTACTGGTGGCCCCAAAAATCAGCTCCATTGGTGGGCCTCAAGAATCAGCTACACCAGTGGCCCCACTTCAGGCACCCCATCTCAACATATGAAAACAAAGAACTGCCCATAAATAATAAACCATAGAGATAACGGTTGGGTTTATGGAATGATTTTGTCATGAATAAGAACCTTCTCATTTAAATCAAACCTCCCTCATTGTCGTGGTTAATGGGACATAAGCTATTGCTCTTTGTTTCCAGTAATGAATTCTCGATAGATTTTCAAATATTTTACATTTATTTTCCAATAAACACAATACAATGTCAAAAATAAACATGTAGACGTAAACAGATTGAGATGACTTCTACAAGTGTTGCCGTTGTGCACGTGCACCTCCAAGGGGTCCCCTCGGAAGCAGTATCCACATCGTTTGTATTTGCAGCATTTACAGCAGCAAGTGCTAATAGAAAGGCCCAGGGAGAGGACCTTCTGGAAGGAAAAAAAATTTA